>PVJD01005395.1:0-116647 GCA_004026545.1 Mormoops blainvillei
ATAAATATGTAATGAAAATAAGAACTTCCATCTAACAAATCAATCACTTACTAGTTTTATTTTTTATATTAGTTGCCATTCAAATTTGAGTATACAAATATATATGCATATATGTAGATATTATACACGCAATTTTTAGCAATTTTAGAATAAATTGCAAATGTACATGTCACTTTACTTCTATATATTCAGTGTACATTTTCTAAGAACAAGAATATTCCACACATAACACAAGTGTAAAAATAGGATTATTTAATCTAAATACAATTAATTTATAAAAATTTAATCAATTATATGTTCACAGATCATAGACACTTTGCAATTTTTATAATAATTTCCTCTATATATAAGATAATTATCTGTCCTGACCCAGGGTCCAATCAGGAGCACACACTGTATTTACTTTTCATGTACCTATTGCCTCCTTAAATCAGGAACAGTTTGTCAGTCATTGTTTTTCATGAATCTGGCATTTTAGAAGAATGAAAGCCAATTATTTTATAGCATATTTTCTCACTTTTCATTTGCATAATATTTCCTTATGATTGGGAATACTGAAGAAATGATGTGCCCTTCTCTTTCCCAAACAAAGCCCTCGTGCGCACATAAAAGTTAAGACAAGTCTGTGTTAATCTACGGACTCACGTGCTCCCTCAGGTTTTTGACCATTCCTTTTTTAAAAAATGTTTAAGTTCACCAGCACATTTAGAGGTTGTCAGATTATTATAATGTCTTTATATTTCTTATTTTTATCATAATAATCTGTAGCAGACCATTAGTCTATTAAAAACTCACCTTAAATAGGCATTTCATTTCAGCACCTGAGGCTCACATACCTGTTCTGCCATAATGTTCTATACGAATTCCAGTCTCCATTTTATTGTGTTCATGAGGACATCAGTGACGTCAACCTTAGCTAGGAAGATAACCAATCTCAGACTGCAATGTTTTTGAGTGCCTGTTGCCTGTCAACTTCTGATGTCAAATGTTATGGTAGGATAAAGGGAACAGAAGGTACAAACATTTAAATCAGATTTTAGGAATGTCTCCCAAAGTCGTCAATCATAGAGGCAGGACACCAAATTGTCTCTACCTTATCTATAATTCAGAGAATGTTGTCATTGTGGCTTCACTCAGGATATCAGAAGCCTATCATACCCAGAAATGTGTGACCTCAGCAAAACGAATGCCCCACGTCTTCCCTCCTGACATCCCTAAGTTAGTGACTCAGACTTTGCTAATAATAACACAGAAAAACAAAGGTTTGTGAAATTGTCCATGTCAGTCAAAATCACAGAAACAGCAGAATTTTGAACTCCATCCTAACTATGCCTTCACTGTCCACACAAATGGATCTGGTTAGCCAAATCTAAATTTTACCTGCAATGAAGTTGCAAAAGGGTCTAGAAAATGTAAATGTTAGCTGTTCAGCCTCCATAGTCCAAGGAGCCATATCATCCAAGGAGTGCTGGTCCACCTCTTGGCATCTTCTACTGCAACGTACTTAATGCAAACTGTCAGCTTTGCCTCTTCCTGCCAGTAACTTTTGAATCATCTTTATTGCTCTGGCTTCTTCTGGGTCATCTCTCTGTTGGAGTCATGAAATCACTCCACAGCATCCTTTTGGGAAGTTGCTTTTAACAGACAACACTCAGCTGGTTGCCTTCTTTGGGGCAGCGATGTTCTGGTTTAGTAGGAAACACGGCCAACTTCCAGAATAGCCTTCCCTCTGGTTTCCCTGCAACCAGAAAGAGAAAGGCATATGTGACTTCCTCTTTCTACAAGATGATAGTGATGCTTTGAAGGTTCTTATGCAACTACACTTCTTATGGGAAGGGTCTACCCAATAGACCAAGCATCTTGGTTATATTCATAAATATAACTCAAGATGTGGTTCCTGGCATGCATTGTATTATCTCTTTAAATATTCAAAATGCTTAGATGTGGATATTTTCTCCATTTAAACTAAAGAAGAAAGTGAGTGATTAAGACAATAAGCAATTTTACAAAGGTCATACAGCTGCCCTATTCCAAATTCTCAAACTTCATGTTACTCTACTCTCCATTCTCTTCAGGGCATTCAGAAATTATTATAAAATTCAATAAATTCCCAGTCCATTCCTTGATATTAAGTTATAAAATCTTTGAATCAGTATTATGATCTTTATGTTTTCATTGTGTACTACTCAATTTTTTCTATATTTAAATCTCTGTAAACACTGGCATCATTTTTTTCTTCAAGTTGTGTAAATTTTGCTAAAGAGGGGTCATCTAACATATGTTGGCAGCCTGAATGGTGAAAAATATTTTTGTGAGTACTTTGTAAAAAAAAAAAAGAGAGCGAGAGAGAGAAATCTATTCTCTGTTTTTTATATATTAGAATAATCTCTGTAAGTGAATTTTTTCCTGTATAATATTATCAAAAACTTCCATTCAATGCATATTTTTTTCTAGAGTTGTTATTATTGTTTTGTTTTTGCCACTAATTGAATAACTATCCTTAGATTAGTTTCCATTTCAGTTTAAAAGCATTTCTTTTCACATATCCCCTGTTCATATTAACTGTCCATTTCTCTGCATCACGTTTACTGTACTGAGAGTTATAGAAAACCCTGACAAGATCAGTAGTTTGACAGAAATAAAGGAGAGATATTATTCATGTTAAGAGAGTTTCTCTCTGATATTACCTCTTATTTACCTGCCAGCCAGGTATATTAAAGCTTTTTCAATTTACCTCAGCTCACTTTACCAGTGCCGGAAACACTGAGCACTGCTTAATGGTACTTTAGGACTTACTTTCCTATGTGTGTATGGTGAAATTTGGAACTAAATTTCTCATTCCACTTTTAGGTATCTGGTGGGATTCAATGAGAAATAAGGTAAATTTAGTTTTCTCAGCTCCTAAAAGCACAAGGTTGCAGCTCCCTGTCTCCTGGGTGCAACCAATCTGTTGACTAAATCACTAACACATAATCCCTCCCCAGTTTCCTGCTAGGATTTCACTCAGCTGTAGATTCTGGCACGGTCAGCTGAGAGTTCTGAATTCCTCATGCAACCTCTGCCAGCACTTCTCAGGGTCAACCGCTGCTTCTGGTATCCTCAGTATCAAATACATGTTTGCAACACAATATCTTTCATCAATAATATAGGTCTTTTACTACATTTCCTAGACAATTTCATTATTTATTCTAGGTCTCATAGTAAAAATTGACTCAGTCTATATTGATTTTTTTTCCTTTTCCTTTTGCTTATCCTTCTCTTTTGGCTTCTCAATCAAAGGGTATGGATGTATTGGATTTGTATTCTTTAGTTTCCTCTCTGTGTGCTTCCCATGGCTATCTATGCCTCAGTCCTGTCGTTCTTTCCTACTCTTCCCCTAGTGTCAAAATATTTTTAATTTATTCTCTTCTCAAAAATTACTATGAAAAAGAATTCCATTCAAAACTTTAAGAGATTTGCATTCAAAAACAACAAAGTCTTGGGTGAAAGGAAAGAGGATATAAAACTATAATACGTATTACTCTGTGATTAATGGATTTGTGCTACAAACCACACCAAGTACCTTCTCTATCATTATAGTTTCTGACCATCATTGAGTAGCGATAATGATGCTTTCAGGGAATAGTCTTTTATTCTTAGAGGATAACCTGATTTTATGAATCTTTAAAGGAAGAAGAAATATCAACAACCATGACCATAGAAAAATTCTTTGGTGAGTTTCTGGGCTCTGTGATGAAGTGAGAAGTCTGCTTTCTTGTTTCCATATACATTCTGACTCAATAGGATCAGTTTTATACAAGTTCAGAATTCTAGGTCTTAAACGCTCTTTTGGGGACCAAGATATTTTATTGGTCTCCAATTACTAGTTGTCCAGACCTCAGAGTAAATCAGTTCTCTATTTTGGTCATTATATTATCCACCAGTTTTTCCTGAAAAGAACTTGTAGGTGATAAAACTAATAAATCAAGGGAAAGGACAACTGACATTTAACAAGGGTAAAATAAATGGTTCAATTTAAGACCAATATTGCATCGCATAATATGAAATGCCATACCCTTAGTAGTCCCAAAGGCCAACATTTTTCAAAATCTCTCTGAAATGCTAAGGAATCTTTGATAAGGGACCACAATTTTTATAAAATATACCTTTATAATAAGTAGGCCACAGTCTCCCATTTAACACACCTCTTTTCAAAGCCTAGAATTCAAGAATATTGAAATATCCTGCATTTAACTTATATTTTAAATGTGGGCTCCATTTTCTAAACATATAATTAAATATCTATTTTCTTTCTCTCTAAGATTGCATTATTCCCCATGAAGTTCAAACCCATTAATCATCTCACTTCACTTGATTACTCTAAGTGTTCTCATTTTCATGAAAGCAGAAACTAATGCTGAAGATTCTTTAGAACTTCATATACTATATGATACTTACCAATATCCTTACTAAAGTACAATGAAATCCAACCAGTCAGTCATAATTAATACTTTTATTTCTTTGTATTAAAAAACTTTATATGTATTATTTACCCAATATTTTTTCAATTTGCAGCCCATTTAAAGGAAACAATCTTTTAAGAAAGCTAACTTTAAAAATAAATTTAAATTTCTTATAAGTTGGCTGTGCTAATGAGAAAATGAGATGATATTACTATTTAATATTTTCCAGAGAATAATAGAGGACATAAGCCTTCAGAAATAGCTTAAACTAATTTTAAAATTTAATTATACTATTTTTAGGGAAATAGCATAATTTCAACAATGCCGTTTATTCATCTTTAATGTATATACTCTGTACTTGTAAAGTTTGTAAAAATAGATACCAGGAAGTGCCTTGGCCCGAGTCTCTAGGCGTATAATTGGGCTGGAACATGGACCTGTGTTTTATCAGCTCTCGTGACTGTTGCTGAGGCTGATAGAGTTCATAGCAGCTACTGGTAGGCAGTCATGCCGTCAAAGCTTGAGAGCATAGAAGACAGAATTAAAACTAAAAAGCTACTCGAAAATGGTAAACAGAGCTACTTAACAGTCCTTTGTTCACATCAAGACCTTTCCACTGGCATCTGGGAACCATTGTGAGATCCTGCTCTGCCCCCTAGTCTATGTAGCTATCTTCGTGATGTACATATTTTCCCATAAATATTTATTATCCTGTCCCTGTATCTGTTGGTCCATCCATCAGTCGCCCTTGAGACAGTTGTGTGGATTGCCACAGTGTCATTGTGAAAACTGTACATAAAGTGTGACACATGATAAGCACTTTAAAATGTTGTATTTTTGACATCTTTTTAGTACCTACTATGTACCAGGGCCATCTCTGCCATTTACATGTATATCCTTCTTATATTTCTTATAAAAACCGAATGTTACATATAAATATTGTAATTTTGCTGATTGGGCAATTAAATCCAGTGTAAGAAAGAATAATGACACACCTACTAATTGGTTGAACTGTTTCTTAGCCACAAAATGACTCAAAATCCACATGTTGTTCACTGTCCTATAGCCTTCACTGTCAGTAAAGCATGCAAGTGCAAAGAGAAAAGATTCATTCTTCAGAGTTAAGGAATCAGTGCATAGTGAAAACAAAACTGACACATTGATTAGTCTCAAACTGACGTGCAGAGTAACAGACAATTAACATATGTGATGGGAAGAATCCCATACTATTGGTGTAGATAATGATAGATCCAAAAACTTGGTGACTAGCTATTTCACCTAAACAAGTAAGGGGGAGATACAGAGAAAACATGAAGGAGGTAGGAGTGAAGGGGGTTAAAATTGTATTTAAAGTATGAGAAATATTATGACACATATGAAATCTTTCTTTTGGTGGAGCAAAATGGAAAAGTACACTGTACTTGAAATCCAAAAGTCTATGGCTAAAAATCTAACACTTTCATTTACTGTATGCATGATTTATTATACCCCTCAACAAATGTAGTCAACTGATTTAACAAAAAAGCAAAAGCAAGTTAATGAAAAAGAAAGTTTTTTCAACAAATGATCTGGAATAATTGAATATCCATACTTAAAAATTATACCTAGAAACAGATGTTACACCTTTCAAAAAATTAATTCAAAATGTAAAATGAAATATAAAATTTCAGGAATAAAACTCACGTCAAAGTCTTGGCAACCCTGGGTTTCGTGATGAGTTTTTAATTATTTTTTTAGATTGAGGTATATTTGACATGGAACATTATATAAAGATGTATAGTAGTCCCTCCCTTATTCATGGTTTGCTTTCTGCAGTTTCACTTACCTGCAGTCATCCATGGTTTAAAAATATTAAACAGAAAATTCCAGAAATAAACAATTTATAAGCTTTAAATTATGTACTGTTCTGCATAGCATAATGAAATCTCTTGCCAATCCAGTCTATCCAACCCAGGACATGAATCATCCCTTTGTCCAGCAAACATATTAACACTGTATACACAAATCAATTATTAGTCACTTATTAGTCATCTCAGTTACCAGGCTGAGTGTTGCAGTACCACAGTGCTGGTGTTCAAGTAACACTTGCAGTAACCTAACACTGTGTCACAGTGCCTACATCATTTACCTCACTTTATCTCATCATTTTGGCCTTTATCTCATATCCCTTCAAGCAGAAAGGTGAGTAAAATACAGTGAGATATTTTAAGAGAAAGAAATCTCATTCACTGCATGGTTATATTATTTCTATTTATTAGTTTTTGTTGTTAATCTATTATTGTACCTAACTTAAATATTAAACTTCATTGTAGGAGTATGTATATAGAAAAAGTCATAGCATATATAGGATTTGGTACTTTCCTTGCTTTCAGGAATCCATTGGGGATTGTGGAATGTATTCTCCTTGCTTAAAGGAGAACCACCATACAATATCATGTATCAATATCTGCATACGTTGTTAAATGATCACCACACAAAGTCCAATTACCTTCTGTCACCATACATAGTTTTTTTAATGATGAGCACTTTGAAGAGGAATTTTAAGATAAATTTTTAGACACAACACTGAAAGCTCAATCCATGAAACAGTTAGTAAGTCAGACTTTATTAAAATCACCTGTTCTGTGCAAAGACATATTTAAGGAAATCAAAAGACAAGCCACAGATTTGAATTAAAATATTTGCAAAACACATATATAAGTAATTTGTATTAAAAGTATGCAAGGAACTCTTAAAAATCAACAATATATAAACAAACAACCAATATTTTTTTAATGAGCAAAAGACTTTTCCCCAAAGGAGATATATAGCTAGAAATAAAGGAAAAAGAAAGATGACCGATGCCATTTGTCACTAGGGAATTGCAAATCAAAACAATAGGATACCACTACACACTTACTAGAATAGTTAAAAATCCAGAAATTGCAGTGTAAGATGCAGAGCAACAGGAAATGCTCTTCATTGCTTTGGAGAAATGCAGAATGGTACAGGTGTTTTGGAAGACAGTTTGGGATTTTCTCACAAAGCTAAACATAGTGTTACTATGTAATATAATAACTAAATTTCTACTTATTTCCCCAATTGATTTGAATATGTATATCCACACAAAATGTTGCACATGAATGTTTAAAGAGACCCTATTAATATTCACCAAAACTGGAAACAACCAAGGTGTTCTTTAGAATTTATTGGGGTAACACTGGTTAATAAAATTATATAGTTTTCAGGTACACAACTCTACAACACATCATCTGTACACTGTACTATGTGTCCACCACCCCAAGTCAAGTCTCCTTCCATTATCATTTATCCCCTGCTTAAACCCTCTACTACCCCTTATTCCTCCTTTCTTATGACAATTACCATAATGTTGTCTGTGCCCATGAGTCTTTATTTTCTTTGCTTAACCCCTTCACCCTTTTCACCCAACCCCCAACTCCCTTACTCTGACAGCTGTCAGTCTGTTCTCTGTATTCATGAGCCTGTTTCCACTTTGTGTGTTAGTTTATTTTGTTCATTAGATTAGACATATAAGTGAAATCATATGATGCTTGCCTTTCTCTGACTGGCTTACTTCACTTACCATAATACTCACCAGGTCCATCCATGCTATTTCAGAAGATCAGATTTTTACAGCTAAGTAGTATCCCATTGCGTAAGTGTACCACAGCTTTTTTTATCCACTCATTTACTGATGGACATTTTGGCTGCTTCAAAATCTTGGCTGTTGCAAATCACACTGCAATGAACATGGTGTTGCAGGTACTCTTTTGAATTAGTATTTCAGGTTTCTTTGGATGTATTCCCAGAAGTGGAATTGCTGGGTCATAAAAAGAAAATATAGGCAGTAAAACCTCGGACATTTCTTGTAGTGATATTTTTTCCAATACATCTCCTTGGTTAAGGGAAACAAAAGAAAACATAAATAAACGGGACTATATTAAACTCAAAAGTTTTTGCAAAGCAAAAGAAACCATCAACAAAATGAAGAAAACAACACACTAAATGGGAAAACATATTTACCAATACATCTGATATGGGCTTAATGTCCAAAATTTGTAAGGAACTTATAAAACTCAACACCAAAAAGCAAACAATCCAATTAAGAAAGGGGTAAAGGTCTTGAATAGACACTTTTCCAAAATGGACATGCCGATGGCCAATAGATATATGAAAGGATGCTCAAGGTCACTAATCATCGGAGGAACAAATTAAAACCACAATAAGATATTACCTCACACCTATCAGAAAGGCTGTTATCAATAAAGCATCAATAGCTGTTGGCAAGGGTGTGAAGAAAAGGGAACCCTTGTGAGAATGCAGATTGGTACAGCCACTGTGGAAAACAGTATGGAGAGACCTCAAAAACATTAAAAATGGAACTGCCTTATGACCCAACAACCATGGTGCTTTTTAATAGGCAAACGATAAACAAATTCTGGTAAATACCCATACACAAGAGACTTGTTCTAGGACCACTGCAGATACTAAAATCTGCAATGTTCAAGTCCTTATTAAAAATTGTGTATTCTTAAATTTTTTAAAATTATTTATAATCAACCTTATATAACTTGTTTTACATCATGCATTTAGAATGTAGTAGAATCATGTTTTGAAGCCAGGCATTCCGAAATCCATGCTCAACTTTACTGTCAAGCAATACTCTCTGTGAAGAAAGTGATATATAGAAATGAATATAAAGAGAAATAAGTTTGAGAAACATGGGGCTAACAAAGCTAAATAAGTCAAATCAGAAGATTTCTAGGCATCTTTGGCAGGCTAATGTAACCATGACTACTCAAGAAAAGAGTTGTATTCAACCATGGAATCATTTTTCCTCTTAGACCTTTGGGTCTTGCAGTGCATTCTGGGATTTACGTTCCATAAAATATATTCTTTAGGGAGCAAATGGCATGCCACTTTCACACATCTTGGAGGCAAATAAAAGATTATTCAAAGTTAAATCCTGAACATGGTTGATATGTTAGTTTTAGTTTGTATATTTATTTGTATTGTTCTTTTTTAGAAAGGGGGAGAAAGACATACTAAGACTAGAGTATCCTGTGTATATCATCAGTCTCCATTTTATTAAAAAAAAAAACTGGGGAGAAGGAAAACAAAATGAAATATTACCCATTGTTCATAGTTGGTATGTTTCTCTGTCAACTTAATTAAACTAATTTTAGAATGATGATGTGTGTTTTTCTATAATAAATCATAGTTTGTCATTCTATTTTCCTTGGCACCAATTTGGTCTTTTTATTCTGGTTGTATTGCAATGATCACAGTACAAATGTGCTGTGAATTATGGAAGAAGGAAAGAAAGCCCTTATATCTCTTCCATTTCCATATTTTAAAAGTACAAAATTATTAAGCCACTTTTGGGGCTTATGAAGCATTTGACTGAACATTTATTCTGATTTTGCTTCAGAACCATTCCCTCCTCTGATTCCTACTGCTCAGTGATGGGACAAGATAGAAAATAGCTCATCTTGACTTCTCCTCCTCTAAAAATATGAGATGAAATGGTCCATAAAAATGTAAAATTACCATGAATAAATGCCAGGGTATAAGATTAACACAAGAGATGGAGTTAACTTTGTCCCTGAATGATTAATAATCCAAAGTCTAAAATGACCTTCATATAATTAAAAATCTTTTTGCTTAGCCCAATAAATAGTATGCAGGATTTAAGTAAATGTAAACTTTCTAATAACTATCAAAATAAAATAATAGATAGCTTAGTCTATAAAAAACAAGAAATATAAAACTCATTCAGCATGCTATCCTGAAGTCAGAAAACTGAAGTAGTTATTGCTGTCTTCTCTAAATCTGACTTGCATACAATTACAACTATGTAATTTTTGCAAGAATGGTAAAATCATACTGCTAAACAACAAATACATACTTTTCAAACATATTTTATGTAATTCAACTACATTCTAAATTTCTTTTACCTACGTACCCAAATAATCTATAAATTCTCATAAACTTTTAAAGCTGTATTATTTAGCTTAACTTGTTAAAGCATTGACAATGATGCTAAAGTGATTGATATGTATATTAATCAAGTTTTAAAAATTTATACATAACTAAATACAATATAATAAGGCTTATCATGATTTTTCATACACACTAAAACATTATTAAATAATAAAGCTAAAGACTGGTGATAAGTGTAATAATAATGATAACTGTTCCTTAGTGTCTATTGTGCACTGAATATCATCATGGGTACTTAGCATATATATTATTCTCATCTAATAATCGTAAGTTATATGAGTTAAACATTATTATCTTAAGTGTACAAATCTATAGAAAGAGTTTAAGAAAATTTCAATAAACTTCTCAAAGATTCATTATTATTAAGCTGTAGTGCTAGTATTCAAGCATAATTGTCTGAATCTAAAGACGATGCACCTTCACCCTGACTGCCCTGGCTCAGTCGGTTGAGCATTGTCCCGCAAAGCAAAAGGTCCCTGGTTTGATTCCCAGTCAGGGCACGTGCCTGGGTCGTGGGCCTGGTCTCCTGCTGGGCGCATGCGAGAGACAACAGACCGATGTTTCTCTCCCACATTGATGTCTCTCTCCCTCTCTTTCTCCCTCCTTTCCCCTCTCTCTAAAAGGAAATAAATAAAATCTTTAAAGACTGTGCACTTTCATTTGCTATGTTGCTAAGTTTTATCTAATTTTAAATAAAGTGAATTTTTCATTTTTAATTAATTATTTTTTTAAAATATTATTTGTACCTTATGAAGAACTTTATGTATATTTTGCCTATTTTTAGTCTATAAAAATTATTTACCTATCAAAAATATTAAATATTGTTTTTGGTCTCATGTTATGGATAAAGAAACTAAAGTTACTAAAATTGCCCAAGTTCACAAAATTGAATCAAGTACTTGTATTCTTGCGCCTTTCTGGCATCAATGCCATGCCTTTTCACTGATACCTCCCCTTCTGAAGATTAAAATAAAAGATACATATTTTCCACACTAATAATATCAAAAACACTTTGAAATGCATGGCCATATTTGTCATATGCTATTTTGAAATGTTGATGTGGTTTAAAAATCTTTTTAACATTCTATAAACATTTAGGTGTTTTACATCTCTGGGTGGCATGGATGGGTATATAGTAATTTAAACACAGTTACTTTTATTTGTTTTTTTGTTTGAGGAAACATGAAATTTTATTTTATTTTATTTTTAATTTAATCTTTATTGTATTGTATTTTTTTCCATTACCATTTAGCCCTCTTATGCCCCTTTCAGCTTTTTCTTCCCATCTCCAAACCATTTTCCACTTTCTATGCAAAACAGAACTCCTTTTCTTAGAAATTATAAGTTTTGAAGCTAATAATACAAATCATGTTTTGCAAGGTCACTGTATCCAAGTCATCTGTTTTGCATTGGTTGATATTATTTCATGCAGATGACAGGAAATGCAATTCAAACTGGCTTGAACAACAACACAAAAAATTTTATTGCCTCATGTAACTGAAATGTCCAGCTGTTAAGTTTTCAGGTGCAGTTTGATCCAGAGCTTCAAATGTTATAACAGGACTTATTTTTTCTACGTGTCTTGGCTCTAAATACACTACACAGGCTTTGTTCTCAATCGCCCAACCTTTCAGGTTTAAGTCCAGCTGGGAAGAGTCTCTGCCTCTTTTTCAGTGGCCACACAAAGCATCACATTGTATCTCATGGTTTTGTTTGGGTACTTAGCTATCACCATGTGCAAGAAAAAATGTTCTATTTCATTTGGTCAGACTAATGTCTACCACCTGCCTGTCCTAAACTTGACATTAGGGGTGAAATCCTATGTGAAGCATCTGTACACAGATTTTCTCAAAAGGAAGTTAAAAATCATATTATATAGTTACCAGATTATGTTCAAACATACACACACAGTTGTACACACATGTTCCCTGTAAATCACAATTAGAAAGGCATTGACGAAATCATATATGATCATATTTATACCCCCTACTCTTACCATTTTGGTCACATAAACAAGAAAAAATGTTATGCAATTAAACACCACAAGATTTATTTCTCTAATTGGAGGACATTTTATCATCTTTATTACATATGTTCTTTTTTCTCCAAAGGTTTTTAAAATAAAACCCAAGCATGACTCTGTTGATATTGCGCTTATCTTACACATTCACATATATTTGTCAAAGTTCATTGTATATGTTTCAGATTATTCCTTAATTGAAATGCATTTCATATTTAAATTTTCTCACTTCCAAAATTATTAGAGCAAAGTATTAATTAATCTTATATTCCACGAAATATCCAATATTAACTTTTATAATAAAACAGCGTAATATAAGGAACCTGTAGTTGAGACCATATGAGTGAAAGTCTATCTCCATGAAAGAACACAGTTGTTAAGTCTACAAGATAAAGATGGGACATGGGAGGGGAATAGGAGAACACAGTGTGCGCTGAAAGTAATGTGACAGGAAATCAAACCTGAAAGGTCAAGTCTTACTCTAATTGAAAAAAATAAAGTAACTGACAGAAGTGAAAAAGAGTGGTTGAAAGATTCACTGAGGTATAGTGAGCACAGCATTTGAGTTGGTCCTAACTTTGCTATTTGCTATCCGACTTTGGTAAATTATTGAAATTTTCTAGGCTTTTGTTTTCTTATCTATGAAATGGGCATAATTAGGGCTACCTCTGCGGTAGATAACAAATGTATATATTACAATAATACTGAAAGCAATTATTATTTCACCTTAAAGGTACAGTATTAATTTGTAAGGCAGAAAGGGAAGAAAGGATGCTTATAAAGAAGAAAAAAGTAAAACAAGCATTTCAACACAAAAGTAAGTAAGTGCATTGTAAAACTGAAATTTATTTTCATATGCATTATTTTTTCTAAATCTTAGATTTTAAAATTCAAATTAAACCTTGACGCATTTTCATGGGTCATTCTCCCTGCTGTACTTAATTCTACCAATACTTTCTATTTTTTTCTAAATTGAAACCTCAAGTGTGCCTGCCAATAGGATCTACTCTTAAGAACATCAATAACTTTCCTACCTGAAGCTGTGGAAAAATACCAAAGTTGCTCACTTAAAGAGTTATTTAATATTTCATTGTACTAGTTTTCATATCATGTCTAAATGTGTTGGCTATATTTGGACTAGCAAAAGATTAAATAAAAGCAACAATGAACTGTATCCTCTGATCACCCCAGAGCATAGAAGAGAATGTTAACCTTCATTTCTCAATACTTATTATAAGTTATTTTATGAATTAGTAATATCTTTCTCTCACTTCCCTTAAGACAATTTTGAGCATGTTCACCTTGTCAATTATTAGTGGGTTAACATATCAGTAAAGATTTATTTACTGAAGGTACAATTCTCTAAGTTTTTTGAAAAATCATTTTGATTCAAAATTGATGGTGGATATATCCTGGTAGATATGCAGATTAATTACTAGATCAAAAAAATTTATTAATGAGCATTATGATTAATAAAGCACTGAAAAAATCATTTAACAACTCATGCCCTTTATGTAATGACATCTAATTTTATCTTTTGGAATAGAGTTTCTTCGCCTCATAACCACAAAAGCTGAGGAATTCTGTTTTTATTCCCAACTCTCCTGCACTAAAGATGTGATTATATGAATGTGGTTTTTAAAACTGCACACGTATTGAACTTGGTTTTTGACTTCACAATCCAACAATTGAGGCAGTAACTGATAAATACATAAAATAATATAAAACCATCCTAGGTTTTACATATAAGAAAATATGAAGAATTTTTGAAGTTCAGAGAAATAATGTATTTGCATATTTACATGATTCCACCATATATGCTTATACAAGTTTTGATATTCCACTCTCCTCAAAGTTTTTCCTCTTCGTAAGTAAGGAAATGAGGCTCAAAGTCCTCTGTGTTCTTTTCTCTGTCTGCTTTCATTAATCCAAATTTTCTGTCCTGCCCCATCAGATGATATTTATCTTTCTCTGTTTTTAGTTATTCTCAATGGTTTTATGTGTGAGATTTCCAAATTCTTTTAACATTGATTTCTATAAATGGTACCATTATAAATACATTGGTTTTACACATTTGGTAATTGATTCTTGCAAACTTAGTATGATAAAATGAATAAATTAATATGTGGAATAAAAATATAACTAATGGTTTTGTCAAAAGTTCCAAAAAGCATGACCACAATGAATCATGAGATATTCAAGATTCATGCTGTTTCATAAATTACCAGTGAGAAAATATTACCTTACCTTATAATCTCAAACAATTTTGAACTTCTTTTATAAGACTCCTTCAACTTATTTAGTTTCTGGGGCGTTTTTTTTGTTTTTGTTTTTTTTTACTATAATATGGGATTTCCAAGGGCTAGAATTGTACCTAACTTTTTAAAAGTGGCATAGAAGTGTCTGAAATATACTAGATACATACTGAATATTAGTTGATTAATGAATAAATATTAAACATTTGCAAAGAGAATATGTGATTTTAACACCCCAACTCTCTATAAGATTCATTACTTAGTGACAACAGTTCTTCCTAACACAGAAATTGTGTCATTTCACACTCCTATTCATAAATAATGATGTATTCCTTCATTCTGCCTTTCAAAAGATCATTTTAAATCTTCCCTTATACCGGTCTTCATCTTCTGCAATGTTCTTCTTCATATTTCTTTGCCTCTCTATTTCTGCCATTATTACCTTGGCTCACAATATTATCCCGCTACTTCTATAATTTACAGAACTTTAATTCATGATACAGTTTACATCACTGCCAGCTCAAAACTGAATCCTTGGGCTAATTAGGAAATGAGCTTGAATTGTCTGAATTTTAAAGCAGACACTGACAGTAAATTTAGTTCAAGTAGCCATGCCTAGGAAGTACTATGTTTTATCCATATTAAATAAAGTGCAGTGTAAATAGGGGGAGGTGATGATCATGGCCAAGGTCGAGTCTGAACATGTAGCTATAGCTACTGCATAGATTATCTGAACGAAGATGTGATACATATGTGCAATTAGACAAGCAACAGAATAAATTATTCAAAATTGATAAATTTCCATATCTGGTTTCATGGTTCCAGATTTACAGATGTGATGATTAAGCTACACAACTGTTGCCTCATACGATTTGTTCATTTCTGCTTTCTTTATTGCTCTATTTTTCATCTTTTTACTTAATGTATGGTACCCCTTTTTTTTCTTTCTACTTTCTTTAAATGCATTCTCCTCAACAACTTTTCCATATTTTATTAACATATACTGAGTCCTCCTTTGTTGAAATCTTATCAAATCAATATTTAGTACATAAAAAATAATGACAAAATAGCTTGCATCACAAAACTAGGTGGTTAAGGGGATGTTTTCTAGTCATACAGTCCTTGCCATAAATATCAGCATTGCCATTTTCCTTCTGTGTGATCATAGACGGATTGCTTAACCTCTCGAGTCCCAGTTTCATAAACAGAAAACTGAGAGTATTAACTGTTCATATCTTGTAGTTTTGTTGTCAAAAGGTTAAGATATTTTTGGTACACAGTAATTTGTTGACTATTCACCACCAGGATATGTCAGGTATCTTCTTGGGGCCAGGACATGGCTGGCTGTGCCCATAGCAACATGGCTCTGAAAAGGTGACTGATCGCCTTTAATAATCAACACCATCCATTCTAAATTACAGATTAAATTATACATATTCAGTCTGCTTTATAATTGTTGTGAAGATTAGTAAATATCAAAAGCTAATCCTTTAACCCCAACATTATTATGTTTGCACATTTATATAGTTTTTAATTACAATAATTTTTTAGTCTAGGTGCTGTTATGGGCTAAGACAGTCCCTGTTTTGTGTCTCCCACAAATTCATGTGTTGAAATCCTAATTCCCAATATGATGGTACTTGGAGATGAAGACTTGGGAAGTAATTAGATTGTGAAGATGGAGCCCTTATGGTGGCACAGTGCCCTTGTAAGAAAGGACAAGAAAAATGAGCTTCTTTTTTCTCTGCCATGTGAGGATATAGGCATCTGGGAACCAAGAGGAAAGCCTTCACCAGAATCTGACAATGCTGGCACTGTGACCTTCACCTTCCTAGCCTCGAGAATCATGAGGAATAAAGGTCTGTGGCTGTCACTGGTCTGTGGTAATTTATGATAGCCTGGATGGACTAAGACAGATGCATTAGAGAGTAAGGCATAAGAGGGAAAGAAAAAATGAGGTCTTTATATAAAGAGTTTGTACATACCATTTTCTCAAACACAGTGGGGGAATCCATATTAGGTTTTTAACAAAGAGTTAGTAATTAGAAAATAATAAAGCAAAATCCAGGAATGTGCTTACTTCTGTGGATAATAGATTCATGAGATAAGAATGAAGCAAAATGGTAGGGACAGTATTACCTTGGAAAAACTAGCTCTTGTTAGGTAATCAGTGCTCAAGAATTCATTTTATTATTCTACTTCATTATTTACATATATGTTACATACATTCTCCTTTCAAATATTACATACAATTCTAAAAACCATAAATAGTTCCTAATTAAATATTTTCTAATTACTACATGTATGTGAAATGTATAATGTATTTTATGTTCAAAGAAAAAAATACAAATCTTGATCTTAGTATTTTGCTTTGAAAAATCCTACTTGCAAACATGTATTTACAAAAAATATTTTTAAATTAGTGTAAATACTATCACCACTGTGTGATAAAATCCATGACACCATCACACTCCTCTTCCTTTCAGCTTACATTCTGAAACAGAATTTTCTAACTACTATCCACACTGTGTTTATTCCTTTTACTGGGTTTTACCCAAATTTTTGATCATTTGCTCATTCCCAGGGACATAATTATAATTTTTTTTTCATTTTAACACTCAGTAATATAATAAAAAATGACCCGAGAAGCAAGGTAATTGTGAATGTCAGGACTATATATGTATATGTATTTTTTGCCGCAACATGTTACAAATTGCTTTTGGTTTAAATGTAAAACTTGGCACACACAGGCAAACAAAGAACAAAGGAGCGTGTTGTTGGATTCAGTTCTTCATTGGCCTCTGAGGATGGACTTCAAGGTATAAGCTTATAGAAATTCTTTCTAGCTGGAAGTCGTATGCTTTCCCTCCTGCCGTTTTACTCCCTGTACCTGCGTATACATGGGAATGACTGTGGGGCTGTATTCACAGAAATTCAGTGGGGCTATTCGGTTCAAACCATGACTCCTGAATATGTGAAATGTTACTTTTTTTTTTTTTTTGCAATAAGGTACTTACATCAGAAATCTACAAAATGAATATTTCAAAGGTTTTAAATCACTAAAGGTAATAGGAATTCTGGGCCCCATTAAACTATGACAACTTGGTCAAATTTACCTCTTCCTCCTCATCCCAGTGACTTGCTTCTGCATACAATGTCTCTGAAGAACAGAAAGACACCAAATATACAGATGTGAGAAAGTGTGAGTTTGGCTAGAATGAAGACATATTGTAAGGAGTATGGGCAAGTTGCCCAGCATTCTTCAGACACACCTGAATCCTGTTTTCTCTACGATATGTAAAGTTCCCATGTCCAGTTGATTCCCTTATGATTTAAACTTAATTAAGTAGAATATAAGAAATATTACAGTAGGTTGGATGGCTTTCCTTTTGTGTCCATAAACTTCTTGTGGTTAGAAACTGCATTAATCAGCTTTTTCTGAGTCATTTTGTATTAACAAATAATCCCGTAATTTCACTGGCTTAAAGAAAAAAGAGTTTGTTTGTTCACATTATATGTCAGTTGTGTCAGTGGAAGCTCTGTTCCACATATATTCATCTGGAATCCAGAGTGAAGAAGTAGCCACTGTCTAAGACATGTCATTCCCGTGGCACAGAGAAAAGAATAATGGTAGAAAACTACACAGGGTCTTAACATCTCTTCTTGGCAATGGCCTCGCTTTTGCTTATGTTCAATATCATGGCCAATCTTGATGTCACTTAACAGGAAATTGTATCTTTCTACGTGATGTACACCGCAACTCATATGACAATGAATACAACTACATTCCTCTTAGAGGCAGTGCATCAAATAATTGGAACAATGATACAATCTACCACAGAACTTAGCCTGACATTCACTACTACATGCCTTGTACCTGGGACAGTTTCAACCATTTCGTAGTACTTCATTCATTCAACGGCAATTCAAATATTTGTTTATTAATTTATTACTATGTGCCTGAAATATACTAGACGCTTCGGATTCTGCAGTAAGTAAAGAAACAAACAATTTCTGGAAGCATAGTGCTCATAATGATAGGGAAGAGAAGATCAAGTATGTGAAATGTGTATCAGTTAGGTGGTAATAATTTCTGAGAAAAATTAGACAGAGTTAAGGGATATAATTATAAATAAAGTGATCAAGAAAGGTCTCACTGGGAAGCTGGTACAAAGACCAAACAAAATGAGAGAACAATGTGGAGATCTCGTGGAAGAAGTGTTATAGGGAGAGAGAACATAGGCAAAAAGCCCTGTAATGCAAATGTGCCAAATGAGATCGAGGAACAGCAAGGAGACTAGTGTAGCTACAGATGATCAGATAGAGGAGATATGAAAAGAGAGACATCAAAAAGATATTGTAACCTAACAACCAGTGGGTTCCCACCACTGCCCGCAACAGGCAAAAACTCTGGAGACAATTGGTGGAAATGAAAAGGAACCTTTTGTTTAAAGTATGTGTAGTGCGAAATAATGGCATGTTTCTGCCTCAAAGCCCGTTTTCCCTAAGACACCCTGAGGAAATCCCCCCGGTGCCCTCTGCCAGCTCAGTTTATGGCTGCACAAGGAACTTCTTCGCCCATCCACAGGCACCATCCTTTAAGACAGGGAGGTGGCTTAGCTCGTTTCCAGTCGCAGACTGGCTTCGAGCATCCTTCGGAGTCCTGTTCCAGGTGGAGTCCCACTTCGGGTGTCCAGGCGTCCTACTTGAAGTGCCCTGTGCTCTTCTTCCCTCCGCTGCCCTCTGGTGCATCTCTATGCCTGGCTGGGCAGCACAGCGCCATTTGCCAACACCAGTGGCTTCTTGTGCGGGGGAAGGGGCACGGGGCTGGTCACCTGGCCAGCGGCATCCAGGACCAGCAACCAATTAGTTGGCTAAGCCCCATACCGCATGTTGGTGTGGTAGGTCCCAGGCCCTGCCCTGGCTGGAGCGGGTAGAGTAGCAGCCACCACAGGAACCGCCACTGACGGCTTCCACTGGTGCAGCACGGGGCTGGTGGCTGGGCAGGTGCTGCAGTGGCTTCCTGCCGCTTTCCGTGTGTGGGAGGGGCACAAGGCTTGTCACCCAGCCTGCGGTTCCCAGAGCACCCAGGGCACGCCTTGGAGTGCTCAGGGAGGGGCTCCGGGAATGTTCACGGACCACGCGGTCTTCAAGGCCCAGAGGCCCAGAAACTCCAGTCCCCTGTGACCAGGAAAGAGGGGAGAACAAGGAGCGTGGCTTTCCATGAGCTCCTCTTTTAAAGGCTGCGCCCAGAATCCCCCGTGCACCAGAAGTAGCTGCATCATCACCCTGGTTGTCAGGACAATATAAGCTGGTTACCCACATTGCGGCTGCCACTAATAAGTCTTCCTTGGCGCTTCCCCACCCCTCCCCCATGTATTGCGGGGGGAGGTCCCCTCATTACAATATCAGTATACTAACATTTGTAGGGAATGTAGGTCATTTCACACGTTCGGCTTTTTTTAGGAGTAGGAAATCATTGGGGAGTTTTGATGAATGACATGATCTAATTTACATTTTAAAGGATGGTTCTGGCTGCAATGTTAAGAACAGATTGACAATGGGGTTGGTGGATGGAAGGAGGCCTAGTTATGAGCCTATGGCAAACTAGATGATGCATGATGATTTACAGGATGAAGAAGCAATGATGGTGGTCAACAAATGGTTTGGTTCTGGATATATTTTAAAGGTAAAGCCTGCAGGATTTTCTTCTGGATGTGATGTGGAGTACGAGACAAAGAGGCATCAAAGATAATCCTAAGATTTTGCCTTAGTAAATAAAAAATTAACTGGGTGGATTAACTGCAACAATGCATCCAATTTGTTTTCACCATCCCTTATTCACATGTTTTGAATACAAGGATACCCCTTTAAATATTCCTGTGCTGAATCCGTGTTTGACCATGTTACTTGCTTTAGCCAATGTAACAGTAATATGTCAGACTTAAAAAGTGCTGGCGCATTGGAGCTTGCCCTCTTGCTCCCCTAGAACCTCGAGCTTCAATGCAAATAAGACCAAACGAGCCCAGATAATGAGAAACAAGCAACCCAATCACCCTGTCATCTCTGATAATACCCAGGGTCAATTCCTCAAAGCAAAACCAATCTAGCCTCATTGGTAGCTAACCTCAGATGGATGAGTGAGCCCAGCTGGTGGCAAGAGAATAATTACCCAGGTGATTCTAGCCCAAACCACCAACCCACATAAAATGTTAGCTAAATGATTGATTTGTATCTTTGTCCACTACATTGGGAGGTGAGGAGGTTGTTATACAGGAAAAGCTATTTGATATAATTAAGTTACTATCAACCTTGATGGGGATAATTTTGTGAGGATTAGGTCTAAAAATGAAGACTAGAAGCTTGTTTTTAGGCATGTTAAAAGTGAGTTGTCTATTATGTATCAAGTGGAATAAATGAACAAGGGAAATAATAGTACAATAGGCAAGCAGCCGTAAGGGTTCCATTAATATTAGCGACTAGTTAGAATGCTTGTTTTTCTCCACTTGTGTGAATATAAAAGATCAGGAAGCAGAGAGCTGAACTTACTATATCTATTAGAATTCAGATGTGTCCAACCCATGGCCCATGGGCCACATGCAGCCCAGGATGGCTATGAATGCGGCCCAACACAAAATTGTAAATTTACTTAATACCTTTCCTTTTGCTCCTCAGTTTTCATTAGTGTCTGTGTATTTAATGTGTGGCCCAAGACAAGTCTTCTTCTTCCAGTGTGGCCCAGAGATGCCAAAAGGTTGGACACCCCTGTTAGATGTTGAGATGTTGAATGTTGGCAAATCAAAGTAAATGAAATCAATCAAAGCAAATAAACAAAAAATTTCAGGGCCTTTCAGTGTATCCCCTACATTTCACATTTCTTGTTCTAGTACTACTTATGACCTATAACCCCATATTTGGTGCTCTGAGATATACAAAATAAATATAATTCCCATCGATTTGGTAAAAAAAGAGATTAACATACATGAACCAGCAAAACGGGTTAACTAAAAACTTGAATTATTCAAACTATAAGATGTGAAGAAAAACCGAAGATAGTAAAAACCATAAATTAAAGCAGCTGGAGAAAATTTCTGGCAATTGATATGTAGGATTTTTATTGGCAGAGAAGGAAAGAAGTAGAAAAGGACATTCACAGAGGAGTAGAAGAAACAGGATATGATTAAATGACAAGCTGGCAGAAGGGCTGGGGGAATGCATTTAAAGTTGATTATGAGACTTGAATAACTCTCACCAATCACAGACCCTCAAAACGCAGTGGTGTGCCGGTAAATATTTAATAACTGGGTTTTCAAAATTGGGGTGACTTGGTATCTGTAACATTTGCTGTTTTCCAGGGTGCAAATTCTTTCACAATTGCCAATTTCAAGCTACCAACATGGCACAACCAACTTGCAAAATTCCTGAAATTAAGCAATGTCTTGATAGCCAGTAAATGCCAGGTGCAGCACTTCGCTGATAGACATTCTTACAACTAACACAGAAATATCTCCGTCACTTCGGAAATACTGCGTCCTAGGGTATGGATCCCTCTAGATCACCTGGAAAATGATTAGTTTGTGTCCAACTCTGGGACATTTCTAAAAAACTAAAATGACTAAGGTACTCAATTAAATGCAACTGACCTTTCCCTCACTGTTAGGAGGGAGAACTCACAACATGCAGATCCGACCTCTAGAGCAGCAGCGCCTCAGGCTGTCCCTGCAGATAGGTTGTTGATCTATTTCTGGTGAACAGCCTCATGAGGCCCACAGTGCCTTAGGAAGGACTTCGGGTTGATCACAAGTATTCCATTCCTAACCTGTGGGATTCAGTGTCCTGCGAGAGAGCTCAAATAGAGGGCAAGAAACAGACTTGGGAGTCAGGCTGGAGTTTGCCCCATTTATCATCTCTGTAACTTTATTAAAGTAAACTCACTGCTTCCTCTACTCACTATACTGCTGACACCAGATGTGTGGGTTTTTCCACACCAAGCAGTTTTCCAGTTCTCAACAGACACTGGGTGTCCTAGAGCTTAACTCTGTTCTGATACAAACTGTTCAGAGTCAGCATAGACCCCATAGGGGTCCGCTCAGTCCGAGAGGACTGCTCCCCATGCCAGATGTCAGTTGTAAGTAGTATGTTCCCAAGTTACCCACAACTTCTATCCAACTTGGCTACAAATCAGAGGTCCCAACAAATCCCTCCTCCCATTTGATAATTTGTAGAACATCTCATAGTACCCAGGGAAACAGTTGACTTAACTATTATTTTAAAAGATCTTGATAAACAGGTATATGAAGATGTTGACTAATATAACAATGTATGTCAACTGTAATTGAAAGATAAAGATGGCTTAAAAATGGGAAAAAATAAATAAAATCTATCCAATATCTCTTATAAAAAAAGTAATAAGGGTCCTGATGCAGGTGCTTCTGTCCTCAGGGAGTTAGGGTGTGTCATCCTTCAAGGACATGGATTTGTTCATTAATCTGGAAGCTCTCTGAAGTGCTCTAATCATTTTTATGGAGGCTTTATTACACAAGTGTATGCAAAATTAGGTTTATAGTTGTTTGTTTGGAAAAAGACTTGCAGATTATGATTATTACCATAGCTTTATTAACTCAAAAAGAATGTCCCAGTGGTTCAGTGCACTTAGGTACAGTCTTGTAAGTGCTCAAATTGCCAGTCTTTGTTGTTTACATACTCTTGTCTTCTACTTGCTATACTCAAGCACACTTTGGCACAGAGTTCTTTACCTACTTTTGCCAGCCTCTGCATGGGCAGGATTAACTAAATCATTGACCATTTGTTACTGCAACCTCTGGCTCCTCCCCCCAGGAGGTTAGGTAGTAGCCTCAAAAAATTCCAATCCTCTAATCATATTATTCGTTCCCCAGGCAACCAGTCTTTCATCTTTAGGGGCTTTCCAAAAGTCACCTAATTTACATAAACTCAGGTACACCTCTAAGGGCTTCTTAGAAATAGGAAGAGACATCTGTTTCAACTTTATTGCTCTCGGGCTGTTTCAGAATCTAGGAAAAATTATGTACATAACAAAATGTTCTTCTATTATTCTTATCACTTAGGAAATTACAAGAGCTTGGGAACTTTGGCCAGGAATTGGGGGTTAATATCAAAATATATATTTCTTATTGTATCACAATATCACACCTTGGACATTACTTCATCTAAATTTTCTGTAAAATAGGGCAATAATAATGCTTACCATGTAAGGTAGCTTATGCTGTGATTATCAGTTGACATCTAGTTGTTAATGTTTACTTAAATGTTAATCAAATGAGTAATATCTCATTATAATTCTCTTTCTGTGTAATCTCAGGTGAGTTAACTAATGCCTAAGATTTAATTTGTATTTAAATCTTTAATGAGGTGTTTGATATAAATGGTCCCTCAAGCCTCTTTCATTGTACGATTTCATGAGGCCATAAGCCACCTCCCTGGGGGCATGTTTTTGCTCTAGTGTATTATCTGTTCTTTTCTTAAAACTAGCCTTTATGTACAGAAGACTTAATATATAAAATTTTGTTTGAGGTTAGTTGATTCCCAAAACTTTCTTCTATCTTCCCTACTATAACTTACATTTTCTATCCATAAATAAACCCTGCAAAGCTGAAGTGTTTAATGTGTGAACACTTATTTAATAAGATTAAATAAGATAAAATTTCATATTCTCTGTTGTACCAGCCATATTTCCAGCGCTCAATAACCACATCTCAGGGTATAAATTTTCATCATTGCATAAACTTTTATTGACGATGCTGGTGTGAAATTATGCATGACATAAAACAGCTCTTTTAAGCATAGCACATAAAGACAGAAGTCTGATCTGGGTGGATGGGGAATGGGACTTTTGAACAAAATCATAGTCTCTAATTTCTTCTCAATTCAATATCTATATTCTCAGCTTACAATGTGAGAACATTCTATCTTCCTTCCCCTCCTGTCTCTAGCCTCAGATATCAGTAACAATAAAATATTCATCATCATTTAACAAATTTGTGACATAAATGGTTTTAAGGTGTTTCATGCATTCATCATTTGCAGAAGAGAAAATTCTGAGTCACATTTGTCACATATTTTTAGTGGGATAGCCAGGAATATTAAAGAAACCAATTAGATGGGCAGTTCCTTACTTGTATCCGGTGTGCCACACAACTTCACATTCTTGTCTATACCAAATGTTCTAGTAGTAACTCTGATCATCCTTTGCCTTCTATAACCATGATGGATAGTTTGTGACATAAGATCACAAAATAATCCTGAGTCATGCCTGAAACATACCATGAATATTAACCTAAATAAATGAAATGTTCATAAATGTTAATGAGATATAAATGCTTCTACTTTATTAAAATCAGAGCTTTTTTATTTCTGTTTTCCAATCTTAAATCAAATATCTAATATATATTATAGAATAGAACAGAGTAAGGATGTAGCCATATTGTTCTTACTTAGGGACTTACTTAGGGATTTATATTTTTGATATATGATCCTTTTATTGGTAATTTTAAAAAATTAAAGATATTTCCTTGAAAAACAATTCTCTCCCCAAATTTCTGCCTGCGTAATGAATTAACATCACTCATTGAAGAAATTGCATGAAAACACCCTCTAATTTCAAGCAATAATACATACTAGATTCCTCAATCGGTGGAATTTATTTTATTCTGCAAAAGAACAATGTAGATGAGACCGAAAATAAAAAGTATTTCTGCTGCACGAAGAGTAATATTGAGTTAAATTTTTTTAATTGGCTACTTATGATTAAAAAATTAATACTATCATTTTGTTGTGTTTCTTCTTGCTTAACTCAGAGTGCTATTCTCCACAATGATGAGCACTGGGCTCACACCCTTCCTGATGTGCAGGCCCAGGCTGCTTTGCATAGTGTCCCTTGGATGAGGAAGAGCATATTGGAGTGGTTTAGAGCACCCGCTAACAGCAGCCAGGGCACCTGGGTTAGGCTACTAGCTCCAACGGCCTATGTTATTTTGGGTTAGCAATATAACCTCTCTGTGCCACCATGTTCTTATCTGTAGGATGGAAATAATAGTAATCCTATCTCAGAAGAGTAAGTAAATTATAACTTAATTTATAATTAAAGGATTTACAACTGTGCTTAGCAAATAACCATTTAGAGAGGCTTGAAAAAAAGCATAAAATATTATCATATGAACATATAAATACATCTATTTCTAGTAGCTAGAGAACAATAGGAATCTTGATTTGTTTTTTAATAAGATGAAAACTGAATAATGACCTATGTAATTTCTCTTTTTTTAATGTTCAGTGGTTTCTTAACTTTTTATTGACCTGCTGTCCCACCAAGGAGTGCCCCACTTCTGCTGCTTTAAAGACCTCAAAACTATGGTGTTGTTGACATCAGACACCCCTTTGCCATCGACAGTCCTGTGGGTCGTAGTCTTTTGGATGGTTTGTAAGAAATGGTTGTTGTCCAGACTGTCAAGAAGATTGAAGTCGTCCTCTTCTCCCAGTAGGCGGTGGTAGGTGGTGATCTCATCCTCCATCTTGACCTTGATGCTCAGCTGGGCCTCACACTCCTGGGCCCTCTGCCAGGTCTGGGTCAGGCCTGACTCCAGGTGCAGCAGGATCCCACTGAGTTGTTCCATTGGCATGGCATAGCGCATTTCCACACCCCTCAGGCTGTTCTCCACACCGAGCTCCAGATTTTTCATTGAGTTCAGATCACCTCCAAGGACCGGACCATTTGTCTCAGTCCTGTGAGTGTCATCCCAGCAGCTCCTACATCAGCGACCTGTGAGGTGACCACTGTGGTGTTCTCCTCTGGGACCAGTGCTTGTCTAGCTTCTCTCAGTTCTTCCAAGCCAGCTCTTCATACTGGGCCCAGATGTCCACCATGATCTTGCTGAGGTCCTCAGATTTGGGGGCATCCAACTCCACAGTCAACCCAGAGTTGGCAGTCTGGCTTTGTAAACCATTTACTTTCTCCTCATGGTTCTTCTTCAAGAAAAACAGCTTCTCCTTGAGAGCCTCAACCCCTGTCTCTAGCTGGAATCAAGTGATATTTGTGTCATCAATGACTTTTTGAAACCCATTAATATCACTCTTCACAGACTGGCACATGGTCAGCTCCACCTCATACTCGACTCTGAAGTCATCAGCAGCACGACAGGCATTATCGATCTGCAGAACAATGCAGGCATTGTCCACAGAATTTGCAAGGCTCTGAGCCCTCAGGTCCTCCATGGTCTTGAAATAATGCCCCCAGTCTCTGACCTGGGGTCCCTTCTTCTCTAGATGTTCCTGTATTTTGCTCTCCAGTCTCTGATTATCAGCCTCAAGTCTTCTCACCTTCTCCAGGTAGGAGGCCAGGCAGTCATTCAGGCACTGCATAGTCTCCTTCTCGCTCTGGATGCCTCCTCCTATACCCGGTCATCCCTGCAGCCAAGCCCCTGGATCCCAGTTGTCCCGCATGCTACTGGAGCGGGACCCTGAGATCCGGGAGCCTGAGCCCCTGGCACTTATACAGGTGCTGGCCTCGCTGCTGGCCAGCTGGACCTGGCGGCTGGGTGACTGCAAGGAGCCTAGGACATGGTAGTTTGTGGAGAAGCTGGAGCGGGTGCTGAAACTCACGTTGCTCAGGAAGAAGGACGAGAAGCCGAGACCCAGGTCGAAGCTGCAGTCTAATTTCTCATTTTATCTATATTTATATTTATATTTTCTCTGTATAGTAAATAGTGAGTAAGCTACATAATTTAAAAGTGCTCTAGAGAATTATTTATCCTCAGGTAAAAAATATAAAACTTCTGTGTTTTCTCATATTTTCTAAGTAACTGAATTGCATTTATATTAGTCAGACAAAAAGTTTTTTATAAATTTACTTTTGTTCCTTATACTAGTATCTGGTGAATTTTAAAAGTGACACTTTTGCCCTTTCCTCAATTAAAACCTGTCATTTTTAGTTAGTTATTTATTATAACATCATAATCATATTGCAAAGAAATCTTATACAGTAAACAATCTAATTTAAAAGCTAATTGGCAACTTAAATTTATTTTGTTTTAGTTACAGAACCTATTTAATAATAATTTTATGGGAGTTTTTAATTTTGAATTACTGCTTGCATCAATCAAGGTTTGGATAGAGAAACAGAATTCATCCTACATATTCCAACAGAAAATTTCATATGGTGATTTGGAGGTCTGGAAAAGCAAAAAGAAACATTGAGGTAACATATTCTGTGGAGAGGGTGCTGCCTGGCTGATGCTAGTAATTCAAGAGCCCAGAAGGGCACTGTAGAGTTGGGTTTGACATTGTTAACGGGGTAGTATTACCCAGCTTATGTGGGTACCTATTCGAGGGCATGACGAGGGTCTCCTGCTGGGAGTATCTAAGAAACCTGGAACCAGCTACTGTTGCCCTGTTGGAGTGTCATTGCTTGGAATACGCTGACAGGAACAGCAATAAATGGGAAAGAGAGATACCTTCTCTCCTTTTCCCGCTTACAAAATCTCTCTCCGTACAGACACTCTAGTGACAGAAGAACTGGCAAAAGAGAAATGTATTTTGGAGAGTTCCAGGCACAGAACAGAAGGGTAAACAAAGACTTTATAACTGAAATAAGCTTAGAAATGTGATTATTATAAATTTAAATGTCCCCAATGCTAATGACTCCAATCCATCTCATGGACCCCCTTCTCTCTCTCTTTCTCTCTCTCACCTCCCCCTGGAATAGGGTGAAACATTCCCAGTTTCTTTAGAATTTTCTTGATTTTGGTACTGAAAATGCTGCAACTCAAGAAACCCCCCCAGTCCCAGGAAAATGAGGAGGGTTGGTCACTTTCCCCTAGAAATTAATATTTAACTTTCTAGTTTCTATATATAAAGGTGAGTGGAAATTGACAGATTGAAAGGAAGAAGGATAACATGTTTTCTTGTAAACAGATCTATAGTTTTGTAAGTTAGATATAACCCATGCCCTGGTTGTTATTTTTTTTATTATGATTATTCACAGAGGACCATAAAAAAACTGATGGTGTAGGAGAAAAGGAAAAGTTTTAACTCTGCTCTTAATTGAGTGAAATGGTGCAAATTGTCCCTACCTGATCGGTGGAACTAATTTTTCCACCCACTACATAGCTATACAGTAACCTATCTCTAAAACTCAAGAGTGTGCTAAAACTCAAGAGTTTTCTGGAACTTCATGTCTCAAATTCTGCATCAGATTAATATTGGAATCATTACTGTGGGTAAAGAGTATGCTAGTCGCCACATTAGGGATGGCTAGTCCCTTTTACTGTATTGAAAGATGTTTTACAGGATTTATAAGTTCAGCTAGAACATGTCAACTTAAAATATTTATGTTTTCTGTGGGAACAGGTTAGATGCAGTATCCTGGCCCGAGTCATGGTGAATATTTTACGTCCTGCATCCCATTAAGTACCTGAGCTACCACCTCCCATATGAAAATTTTTATGACGTTTTGAGCAAATTTCAGTCAAACAACATGAACAGCACGCTTTTATTTCACAGTCAAATTTATTTTTGTCCTTGATCTTGTTTCCCTTCAGAGTATTTTTAATTAAATTTAACCCTCTTAAAGACCTGATGTCTGACTACCATCTCAGCTTCAATCCCAACTACTTTGCTTCTCATCCTCCACCATCTGGTAATATAAGACCTAATTTAAATGTTATATCAATTGGGATGAAGGCTAAGCTAGGTAATTATAACAAAGAGACACAAATAAGGGTTCTTCTTCTCATGTAACAGTCCAGCTAGTTTAGGTTAGCAGGGCAGCTGTACTCCCTGATGGCTTTCAGGGTTCCAGGTTCCTGACTTCATTTGTTCTGTGTTTCATTAAACGTAAGGCTTTTCTTAATCATCCAAGCTACAATGCAAATCATGTGCATTCCAGTCCACAGAAAGAGGAAAACTAGATCAAATTCAAGGCAGCAGTTTATCTTTGCTCAAGTGAGAAAGCTGCAAAATGACTCTTGCCAACCAGGCCACTCACAGTTCAAAAGGAAACTGGTACTTGTAACAGGAAGCAGGGAGTCACATCCTTGGGAAGAAAAAGAAAACAGATTTGAGGATATAATCAGTAGCCTGTCAAAGAAGCCACTCATTTTATGAAATCTTCAAATATGCCTAAAAAAGCCAGAATCAATTATTTTCTATATCTTAAACATAAGAATGTCATTGAACTTATCATAATGTGTATTTCAATGTGTACTTCAAATAAAAGGTGCAAAATCTTTAAAATGAAAGCAAAAATTTCTTCATTTATATAATTCAAAAACCTTGCACATGGTAGATGATCACTTCATGTCACGGATTAGAATAGATTTCATTTCTGTGACAGCTAATTAGTTACAGAGAGTATAGCAGCCTTCACTTTATAGATTAAAAATCTTGAGACTCCAACAAAATCAAATGACTCTTCCAAAAGCTTGTTCATGATGAAACTAGGATTAGAAGAAACTTTTTGCTTTCTGGTTCAATTTTATTAAAGTAAGTTCACTAATGCTGTGGGTATGCTCTGGCATGGAAATCATTAATTTGAAGACTAACCACCAGCCATTTGAATGACATCATGTTTACTGTGTGGGTTTTTTTAATGTCAACATGCAAAGAATTCTTCTGCATCCTCATGCAGCTTGACAGTATGTATTACTTAATCCTTTCCTTAATTTAGCATCATTTTACAATGTCCAGTTTGTATCTTTCCAGGGAATATTGCTGTCCTTAAATATCATGCTGGTTCTGCATAGTCTTAACAATTGGGATAGTTGCTATATCACTGTATGAAAAGAGCTACAACAATAAAAACTATCTGGGTTTTAATTAATAACATGAATTTATAAGAAAAACTTAAATATAAATGCTAACGGTAGTGGGTGAAGGGTTGTGGAGATGATGCTGAAATTCATCTGAAAAAAAAATGTCTTAGAAACTCAGTAATGACTGACTATACTATTAAGTAAGTTCTAGAAACAGACACACTTTGGTGACATCTTGGCTCTACTACTTAGTAGTTACACAATTTTTTGAAAGTCACTCTTCTTTTGTAAGTGTCAACTGTAACATTCTTAAAATAAGGTTAATTCCCTAAGACCAGTTTTATGGGATACAGTAATTGATTTAACACTCTTTCAGGAATAGATTTAGCAAATAATAAATGACAACTTTTCTTATTGGCTATGATTATAAACCTAAGTACCTTATAAGACATGACTTTAGCTAAGAGAGTAAAAAAACTTTGTTTAAATTAGCAAATAATTTTGAAACAATAAATAAAAATAATTCCTCTAAATTCCAGACATTAACATTCATATTATTGAGCTTTTTAAAAAAAATTTTTGCTAACATACAAAGAAAAATGACATAGTTTTTGAATTAGCCTAGATTATTCTTAGGTTAGTAGAGCAAAGCATAAGTGTCCAGCACACTCCAGTGGAAAAGTAAGTAATTATCAGAGGGGGTGATCACAAAGATATATAAAGATTAAAAATTAGCTTAAAATTGCTGAAAAGCAAATACATATGAGATGATTATTTTTATTCTTATTTTTTTATTTTTCATTTATTGATTTGGAAAGAGAGAGAGAAGCATCAATTTGTTTTCCATTTATTGATGCATGTATTGGTTGCTTCTAGTATGTGCCCTGGCTGGAGCCTGGACACACATCCTTGGCATAGCTTGGCACGTCAGGATGCTGCTTTATGTGAACTACCTAGTCAGACCTAAGAGATGGCTATTTTTAAAGGTGGGAAAAAAATATTTTCATAGACAAAAGTTAAGAATAAGAATAATAAAAAGAAGATATAGTTTTCACTATTTTATCTCTGAAAATAAAACATTTTTTTCATCTACTACTTTCATTGCCAAACTAACATCTACCTTAAAACACCAAACTTCTTACCAAAATAATGGCCTAGAAGAGATTTTGACTTAGACAGAGGACAAGTTTCTCCAATGAGCTTTGAAACTTATGACAGACTGAGTGTTTTTTATTATTGTAATAATGTTATTTCTGCAGTCAGTTGAACTAAATGAAAAGAATGCATCTATTTGTACCTCAACAGAATTCTAGTTTACACTGATTAACCCTACCATCAGTTTGTCATTGAGGGTTTACAGGAAGGACCTCCAATTGATGAATTGTGACTATTTTATTGAAATATTATAAAAACCTAGTTTATTATTAAAAATTTAATATGATATTGAAAAGGTTAAATCTAAAGTTAAAGAATGGTGTAGATACAAAAACCTCATAATTATCAGTCCCTAAAACTCCAATTGCATTTTATACCATTTTATTCTTTTTCTTTTACTGTCTCTGTGATTCTATTTTTATCTTTTTATATATGGATAAAGTATGGTGAATTCAATTCATTATCATATTATTTGCACCTGTGATTTTTGAAGAAAATCTAAAATGATAGACATCAGATCTACGTTTCCCCCAACTAAAATAATTCTTATTAAAACACACTTAAGTCTATTAAATTCTGTCTAAAATGGAAAAATATTTTAGTAAAAGTAAATTAAGAATTAATCATTTTTGGTTTTACTGAAGCCATTTATTTCATTCAAACAAAGGGGATTGTGGTAATAGAAAATCTGTAACTTTTTACAGATATTTATTTTTTCTCATATTGATAATATATTTCAGTCTTTTCTAATGAATTATTGCTAAATTTTTCAAGTATAAATCTTTCAGACATTAAAAAAAGAAAACTAACAATACGATTCAACCCTTAGAATTCAGAACCTAAAAGATCTATTATATGAACAGTCTACAATGAATTAATTTGTTCATGTTTTAACCTCTCAATTTAAGGTAGGTATCCAAAATATTCTAAATAGCTTTTTAATCAGTTATCTAAGGCCACGATAATCATGCCTAACGAATGGCTACGAGGCTCCCGTAGACTACTTCAGGAAGGGCATATCGCTCACCTAGCAGTAACCATGGTCCACCAGGGGTGTCCAACTTTTTGGCGTCTCTGGGTCACACTGAAAGAAGGATTTTCTTGGGCCTCACATTAAATACACAAACACTAACAAAGAATGATGAGCAAAAGAAAGGTTTTAAGTAAAATTACAATTTTGTGTTGGGTCACATTCATAGCCATCCTGGACCTCATGTGGCCTGTGGGTCGTAGGTTGCCCCTCCTCCTATCCTCCCAGCTCTAGGTAGTGCTCTTGACCTCAGAGGTACCCACTCATGCTTTTGCGTGATGGATAGCTGTTGAAATCCAGTGGGGTGGCGGGTGAGTCAGCTGCGCTCTGCATGTCTCTCATCTGTATCAGGCTAGGCTTGCCGTGCTCTCGTGGCTGCAATGTTAGAGACAAAAGAGAGTCAACAGACACGCGCACAGTCTTTGAGGTAAGGAGTGGGAATCCATTCCATAACACCCATCAAGGTCCACAGCATTCTCTTAGAAAAAAAAATTACAAGGTCAGGTCAATTTCACACTGTGGGAAAAGCTCTGCCCGCCTTTATAGTTACAAGGACTACAAAGTCCCATGACAAAAGGACGTAGATACAGAAAAATGTAAAGGACTGTGAATATTTTTAGGATCTATGATTTTTTAAAAATATTTAATAATAAATTTATACTCATTAGCCAACTAAATAATTATATGCATGATTTATGCTATTTCAATTAATGAATGCATTGATCTGCTTTGCATTTATGAACTATGAAGCTACTATACATGCTATTTCCCGACAGAAAATAAAATTATTCTATTTCGATTGCTTTGACCACATTTTACCAGTACTGGCACAATGATCTGAACATCAACAAATTAAACTTCACCTATTGGATCTTGAAGAGTTATTATTTCAAAAAATGTACAAGTGTTGTTTGGCAAAATAGTAAGGACCCTGCTATTTAGACAGCCCCCTATCCAGTGGGGAGTGACGTCATAGGACTGACTGTGTGTTATGCATTTGCCTCCATGGCAATGCAAAAAAATTGTGAAAACCAGAATGTGAAGTATACGTAGATATTAAAATCTACTTCCCTTCAGTGCAGTTCTACAGAACATAATTATCATAATTATTAATCCTTTAAAAATGTGCGGGAGATAAAATTTCCCTCAATCTCAAAGCTAGAGAAGTATAATTCTGCTGTATAGACAAGAAAATTAAGTTATGAGATTAATATCTCAATTGATTAATACCAGTATCTCAAATTGGCTTAATAAACATCTGTATTTTCCGAACAAAGCCTGTATTTATTCACATGCCTTGGACTGTACAGTTTCTGCCCTAAACCTATTTCTTGAATATCCTTAATGTATTGGCTTCTTCTCAAATGCATTACTTAATAAATAACAATAATTCCCAAAAGTATTCATTTTCCTTTAATAGAGGTAATTTTAGACTTTGTCTATAAAATACCAATCATTCAAATGAAAGGTTAAAAGAAAAATTATGTTTTATATTTGGTATTTACATTACTGTTTTAATACTGAATTTTTAAAATAATGACCAGCTGGTTTCTTGCTGCTCCAAGGGCAGACGCTTTACCTTGTTCAGTGGTAGATTGCCAGAGCCTGGACCAGAGTCTGTAAAAGTGTATGGACTCAACAAATATTTTTTGAGTAAAATATCTGTTGACTGAATTAATGATGTTATTATGTAACAGAGTAACATTTTTCCTTGATAGCTTGGGAGTAATCAACAAAATATTTTCCACAATCCACATAACTGGAAAATAATAAATCTATGCTCTAAGGCCCATCAGATCCTTCATAAATTTTTTCGGTGACATAAATAATCCTAAAATGAAAATCAGAGCTAAAAAGACTCATATTATTTTTAACTTTTATTCATTTTGCAGATTTCTTTTTAGATTCATGGATGTTTGAACTCTTCACTGTCAAATCAGAATTGTTCCTTCGAGTGACTTTGGCTGCCAAACACAGCATATTGTTAGATTAAAAATCTAAGACTATATTTAACTTTAATCAGTTTATACACTCAGGAATTTGTAAAATTTGGGGGAACCGTATGCCTATTAAATTTGCCAAAGAAGATCCATAAGCCGCATAACTTAGAAAAGTAATAAATTTTTCGATATTTTAAATTTTGCTCTTTATGAGTCTTCCCAAGTTCATCAGAAAATCTTTGTTTTGTTATTAGGTTATTACAAAAACTAGAATTGGATTCAATACATAAGGAAACATGAACCCCAGATCTCCTATTATTTTTTTTAAAAGTTATGTTCTGGTAAATAAAGATTATTCTCAGTGTATTTTTATTAAAAGTAAATTCACTGCATTTTGTCTTTTTCTGTTCACCACACAATAGTTTGTTTTAAGAAATGCTATGATAAGAATGATAAATTTTACTATTTTCTTAGGTAAAATTAATTTGGAAAATCATTTAGATCACTGAAAGAGAGGAGATAGAGGAAAAAGTTAGGGGAGGGACTGATCAGTAGACTCAAATTACTGTAAATTTTCTAGTTTTTAGTTTGAGCAGGTAATTCATGAGTAATAGTAATAGTATCATACTAAACAATAACATTATGCTTAGGTTACATATGTTACACATCTTTTATGCAAGTAACAAATATTAATAAGTGAACTCATATTTAGGGACAAAATGTAGTTAAAACTACTTATAAATGCTAATTTTGTGGAACTCTTTTCAACTCTAAAAATATCTTGCTGCAAACACATTAGGAGAAACCTTTTCAGATTTACATCCTGAGGAGAAATAAAATCTTAATTTTTGTGTAAGAAATTTCTATATATTCTCTAATGAAGGAATGAATAACCTTGTTTCTGGGCAATATGGAAGAAATCAATGGAAGATTTTCTACAAACTTAATAGTAAATGATGAAGATATACTGTTTACTTATTTTGATTGAAAAAAAAGCCCATTTATTTTATTTATAGATAAATTTAAAGGAAATTTGAAATTAAGAAGGATGAGCTTACAAAATAATTTATTTATTATTTATGACAATCTTTGCCTCTAAATATGGAGTTAACAAGTATATGTATATACATTTTTCATTGGCTAGGTACAGCACACCAAAAGGAAAACGAAAAGTAATTACTCATGTTCAATTTAGGCAATTCAATAAACTCTGCAATTTACATAGGTTACCAAAAAATGACAACTAAGATCTATAGTATATAATTTAATGACTAAATAAGATATAATAATTATGTATACATAAAATTCAGAGTTAATGTTGACACAAAAATAACATTGAATTGATAAAAATATAATTGGATGAAACAATAATAGGAAAGAATTAGTTTTCAGATACGTAGAAAATTCAGCTTTCTAATAAAAACATACACAATGTATATTAAAAATAATAAATTTTTATAAATTGCAATAAATCATGTAAAATACATTGCATTGTGGTACACATAGCTTGCAAAATATAAATATTGCATGGGCTCTCAAAAATTGTTTTGTATTGTCATTCATATTTTCCCTCTTCTTATTTTAGAAAATAAATTGGACTTTATCCATCTCTTACTCACCTTAGATATTTACTGATTGTAACTGAAAAAAAATCAACTATCATTTTTTTAAAAAAGGCATTTACTGACTCAAGTGATAAGCAAGTCAAGAGGAATATTTGATTTTAGACATCTTTGGGTCCAGGAATTAAACAATGCCAGAAGGGCATCAGGCCTCTCTGTCCCTTGATTCAGCTTTATCCTGTTTGGGGAAATACCAACCATCTCTACCTACAGAGTGAGGATGATAACTACTGGCAAATGGCTAGCCCAGACTTACATTCTTTTAGGTTGGTGAATTTGATAAAAAGGGAAGGAATTTTCTCCAATAGTTCTGGAGAAGTTCCCAGATCCAATTCTCACAGGCCTTTTGACACAATGCATGTATATCCCTAAAAATGGTTCTCCAAAGGATAACCAAATACAACAACCAAATTAAGATAAATGAATTCTGGGCACAAAGCAACAAATAAAAAAAAAATGCCTACATAGTCTTTACCCCTAATACTCAAACACACACTTTTTCCCTCACGTACAATTTTCAAAGTGGTTCTGCTCTAATGTAATGCACTCACCCCTTCTTTTCTAGTTCTATCAACTCGAGTCATTCTTTTTTTGTACCAAGAGAAGTTATTTTTTCCACAATACAGATCTGAATATATCACTATCTCAAAAACTACTTTTATTATCACATACAGAAAACAAAATTTTTTTCATTCAAAAACATTTATTCAAAGGTCTAGTAAGTGTCAGATAACTGTATTCACACAGAGGGTACCATAACGTATAAATTGGATGAGGTCTCTGCCTAAGGGAGGACACAATTTACCCTGTAATTGAAGGAAAATTGTAATAATTTGCCACAAAAGAGATAGGAGCACTATGCTAGCTCAGGTCCAGGGTACATAAACAGGTCAGAAACTGAGAGAGAATATTGGGAGTCACTTTCCATAGAAAGCAACATCTAAATCGAGCCTCGCTTGATGACTTGGTGTCTGTGGGATGAAAGTGCCCCATGTGAAGGAAAAAGCAGTTTTATATACCCAGGACCAAGAGCACAAATGGTCACCTGAGGAATAAGAAAATGCTCAATATAGCAGGATCATGGTGTCAAATATAAAATGATGCATAGGGATAATGTTAGAGAATTAAAGAAGATAAGATATAAAAAGACATTTAAATGTCCTATTATATGACATTTTTGTGAATTTTGTTGATATTCATTCTTTATTACACCTCCTAGAATTCTGTCTCCCCACCCAGTATCATAAATGTGAGAAAATCTTATACACTGGAAATATTCTGAAGAGTTCAATTTTTGTATTTTAAATCCTAAAATCAAGGGAGTGTCTATGTCACAGGGTTTAAGCAGATTAATTGGGTTCACACACAGAATCTTCTTAGAAGAGCACCTGATTCCTATTTGATTAGTTATCACTGGCATCATTATACTAGAAATCTGTCTTAAATTTCTTCCTTTCCTTAGTTTTGACCAAGTTGGTTCACTTGGTAGGAATTCCTTTCTCCCCTGTATCTAAACCCCATCTCAACATTATTATCCTAATAATACTTCTCATATCTTGCGATCTCCCTGGCTTATTTCTGGCCTCTATGAAATGTAATACTTCATGCATATATATTGTCGAGTTAAAATTATATGCATGTATGTCTTTCTACCTACGTATCTTATGACCTCCTGCAGGTTGTCTTTTCACCTGTATCCTCCATGGCGTCTAGCCTAGTGCTGTGTGGATGTGACTGGACAAGACTTTTTTTTTTTTAATTTAAATTGAATCCAACATGAGAGGTAAAATAAATAGGAAATCAAAATTTTCATACACACACGTACACACAGGCAATTACTGTAAAGAAATATTTTTAAAAACCCACTTATTTGGACCTCTGGTTATAAATATCTGGAGTTCAACTTCTGGTCAAGATAGAGGCCCAGGTAGACACACTTTGCCTCCTCGCACAATCAAAAGAAGGACAACAAGAAATTTAAAAACAAAAAACAAGCTGAATTACCAGAAAACTGAACTGTGTGGAAGTCTGACAACCAAGGAGTTAAAGAAGAAACATGCATCCAGACTGGTAGGAGGGGCAGACATGGGCAGCCAGGGCAGAGGGGACTCAAGGCAAAGCAGTGGCTGGAGCACTGGGCAAAGCGGCAGCTGGCGGACCAGCAGTCCCATATTTGCCTGAGGATAAACCAGGAGGGACAACTGGGGAGTGAGACAGACTGTGCAACCTAGGGTTCCAGCACAGGGAAAGTGAAGCCTCAAAACCTCTGCCTGTAAAAACCTATGGGGGTTGCAGCAGTGGGAGAAACTCCCAGCCTCACACGAGAGTTCATTGGAGAGACCCACAAGGTCCTAGAACTTATTCAAAGCCACCCACATGGGCATCAGCGCCAGAAGGGCCCTATTTGCTTGTAGGTAGGGGAGAAGTGACTAAAAGCTAGCAAAGGGCTGAGCAAGTGGCATAGTTCCCCTCTCTTACCCCTCTCCCACATACAGTGTCACAACACAGTAATGTGGGATACCTGGCCCTGGTGAATACCTAAGGCTCTGCCCCTTACAATGTAACAGGTATGCTAAGACAAAGAAATATGGTCCAAATGAAAGAATAGAGCAAAACTCCAGAAAAAATACAACTAAGTGATGAAGAGATAGCCAACCTATCAGATGCAGAGTTCAAAAACACTGATAATGAGGATGTTCATAGAAATGCTTGAGTGTGGTTGCAAAAGAGAGGAAAAAGTGAAGGCTATGCAAACAGAAATAAAGGAAAATATACAGGAAACCAATAGTGAAGAGAAGGAAACCAGGACTCAAATCAACAATTTGGAGCAGAAGGAAGAAACAAACATTAAACCAGAATAGAATGAAGAAACAAGAATTCAAAATAATGAGGAGAGGCCGAGGAATTTATAGGACAACTTAAACATTCTAACATCTGGATCATAGGGGTGCCAGAAAGAGAAGAGGAAGAGCAACGAATTGAAAATTTATGTGAAAAAATAATGAAGGAGAACTTTCCCAATATGGCACAGGAACTAGGCCTCCAGGAATTTCAGGAAGCTCACAGAGTCCCAGAGAAGTTGGACCCAAGGAAGCGCACATCAAGGTACATCATAATTACATTACCCAAGATTAAAATTAAGGAGAGAATCTTCAAAGCAGCAAGAGAAGAGGAGACAGTTACCTACAAAGGAGTTCCCATAAGACTACCAGCTGATTTCTCCAAAGAAAGCTTACAGGCAAAAAGGGGCTAGAAAAAAGTATTGAAAGCCTTGAAATCCGAAGACCTCCATCCAAGATCACACTATCCAGCAAAGCTATCATTTAGAATGGGGAAGGCAGACAAAGTGCTTCCCAGATAAGGTCAGGTCAAAGGAGTTCATCATCACCAAGCCCTTATGATATGAAATGTTATAGGGACTTATCTAAGAAAAAGAAGATCAAAACTATGAACAGTCAAATGACGACAAACTCACAACTATCAACAACTAAACCTAAAGACAAAAACAAAAAAAAACTAAGCAAGCAACTAGAACAGGAACAGAATCACAGAATTGGAGATCACATGGAGAGTTATCAGCAGGGAGGGGTGAGGGGAGAAGTGGGGGAAAGGTACAGGGAATGAGAAGCATAATTGGTAGGCACAAAATAGACAGGGTGCAGCAAAGAATGGCATAGGAAATGGAGAAATCAATGAACTTATATGTACAACCCATGGACGTGAACTAAGGGGGCGAATGCTGGTGGGAAGTGGTGCAAGGCAGAGGGAAATAAAGGGGAGAAAAAATGGGACAAATGTAATAACATAATCAATAAAATATACTTTTAAAAAATAAATAAATATCTGTTGTTCATAGGATACATAAAAAGAAATATAAACAATAATTTCAACTAAAAGGCAACCTGTGTTAAGGGTTATATAAAATAGAATTCAACAATGAGGAATGGAAGATTTGAGAAGTATTCTTACATTGTCATAGTTTGGGATGAAATTTGTATTTGTATGGTGTATAATCAAATGATTAACTGTTGAAATCAATAGTGTAAACTAGATGTAAAGAGATAACATTAAAAATGATTAAATAATCAAATTCTTTTAAGTACTTTTGGAAATGTACTTATAATCAAATAAATAAACAGAGCCAAGTGGTGCTTAGGATCCTACTTTTCTATGCTATTTCAGTTAGCTGCAATCTAATCAATAAACAGGATTTTAGTTCAAGTATGTAAAACTGAAAAAAATGGCAATTGTCATTTCTCTAGATATCATGTTAGTCAACGTGTCATTAATTCAGATTGCCCTACTCCTAAAATTTTTAATTCACATTTATTTACTGATGCTCAAATACTGATCTAAACTTTAATTATTTCATTTCATTCTCAAAACAACACTTCCAATATTACTACCATTGTACAGGTGAGGACATGAGGCCACGGGGAAGTTGGGCAGCCTGCCAAAACACATACCACTAATAAAAGGCAGAGCTAAGATTCTACCCAGACATCTTGGCTCCAGGATACAAACTCTAAAACACCATGGTATGCGCCTTCTGATGTTTAAAATATACCTAACACAGAAAATGCAGAACAGCCTTGGTTATTGTGGCTCAGTGGATTGAGTGCTGGCCTGCAAACCAGAGGGTTACTGGTTCAATTCCCAGTCAGGGCACATGCCTGGGTTGTGCACCAGGTCCCCAGTTAGGGGCATGCAAGAGGCAACCACACATTAATGTTTTTTCCCCCTCCCTCCCTTTCTCTATAAATAAATAAATAAAATTTTTTTTAATGGGGAATAAAAACCTAGGAGAAGAAAAGCAAATCCCCAAGTCAACAAATTTAATTTAACCAGAATATACCATGGTTGCCTCTGTATGTCAGATCCACCATTTGATTTGATCTAATTGGATATTGCTTTGACATCCTCTTTTCAGGCTAAAGACTATTTTGTCATTTCTTTAGATATATTGATTACTTTTAAATGTTACCCCCTACCATAGAATGTTACAACCTTAAGTATAAATAAATTATATAATCAATACTTTTATCTCTTTGTTTTCCTACCACCCTTTTTTATTATCTTTCTATTTGCATTTAAATTGATTTTTAAGTTCTGCTCCTTTAACACTTTCATATGTACACTTCAAAGACAGGCATTAAAACTAGTGGTTCCTAAAATGAGACAGAGTTGAGAATGTCTTCTAACCTGTAACACACAAAGTTCTTACTGTCATTTCTTATTACTAGTTGATTCCCATGACTGGAAGGAAAAGGGAAAATGGTTTACATGTGTTTCTACTGACTCCTGTTAAAAAGATAAACTGAGGCATATTAAAAACTTTAAGAGTTTATTTGAGCAAAAATCTTTTTGAATTGGGCATCATCCAATTTAGCAGATAGACAGGAACTCCGAGGAGCTGTACCAAAAGAAAGTCGTTTATAGGCAGAAGGGAACAGAAACAAGGAAGTTATACTAGGCAAAAAAGTGGTTTGGTTATTGCTAAGTTACTTTCCTTTTTAGGGGATGACAAGAGGGTGCCTATCAGGCAGATGACCTAACTAGTGCTGTTCAGGCCATTCCTGATTGATTCCATGACTGGGGGAGCCAAAAGTGTAATTAAGTCTTGATTGGGTGATGTGGGACTCAGCATAGCGACTCCATTTTGGGCCAGTTGTCTTATTTTTAACATCCATAAAAAGCTACTTAAGAGTGAATATCAAAGTGCTGAGAAAAAGTACAATGGATTAAGAAGAAAAAAACTAAAAGAAAGAGATAAGAAAAAAACTTTATTCAAACCACTTGATTGGCTCTTTGAACAAACCTTATGTTTACGCACATTCCTAAAACTATAACATAAAAATATGAATATACTGGCTCTGAATATTATCCGCCAACCCAATAGATGGCAAGTTTTTTCAACCCTAAAAATGGTAAACTGCTGAATAGTCAATTCCATTATCATTTATTGATATGATCATATCAAGATGGCTGGAAAGTTACTATTATGGGTCAATGGAAAAATCTATTAAAAATCTGTTTGGCAATTGCAACATTAGAAATGAGAAGTTTAGTTATAAGAAGGGGCTTGAGAGGTTCATATAAAACACTCAGACACATCGGTGCCCAGAGACGCATTACTTATTAGGAAAATATGATGCAACTGTGACTTTAAGAGAGAGTATTGCAATCTTATTTTCCAAAGACAATAATTACAATGATGTATTAATCCTATTATTACTCTTTTGTTTCTTCTAAAGTTTTTAAAAATTATGATATTCTCTCAAATGTTGTCTAAGGTAAAATATTAAGTATATTTACTTAGGATATTTTAGTGCCCTCTAGTGTGCAGAAATAAACAATAAATTTCATTTTCTAAATTATATAATTGTTTTAAAAATGCAAGCTTTCAAAAATGGCAACCTCAGACCAATATGAAGAGGGTACAAACATATTCGGCTTGGAAAGCAAATTAAAACCAGATGTCAGTTCTATCTAAATATAAAACCCAACAAAATTCAACATTTCCTACTTTCATTCAACCCAGGTTAAACAGCTCCTCCTTGCCTTTCCCTTGACTGTTAGTCAGGACATCTTATTTGCATAAATTCATCTTCAGATTTCACGTGTTCAGCAAGTTAAATTGTTACCTGCCCTTTTTAATACTGTGCGTTCCATGTTTTCTCCTGGGTGTGTATGAGAAGCAATGTATACATACTTGGTGCCTTCTCTGAATCTACTAGCCTCTGACATACTGAAGCATTTGATTTGTGATTAGGATAGTTTGTTACTGACAAGTAAAAGGAGCCAAATCTAAAACCTCCTGCTACTCCCACTGACAGGTTTTTGTTTGTTTGTTTTTTTCAAATAGGAATGGGATATTAAAGATATATGCAACTATTCAAAAAAGAAAATGCAGAGCCTGTGAAGGATCAACAGAAGGGACTTGAGCCAAAAGAAAAGTTTAAACTAAATTTGGAAAATCATTTTAATGGAGGTCTTTGGAAATTTAACTTTAAATTTAATAATAGATTCATCAAAAGAATTGAGAATAACTATTATGTGTCTACTGATAGCCAACATTGACCATAGATTATTTATGCATTGAAAAGATATGATGGAGGATATCACATAGCATTGTTTTAATTTCTTTCGTGAACCCATGACTTTTAAATTATAATGCATTCAAATTGAGACCATAACCTAGTTCGTACTATTAGAAAATTTGTGAATGCCTCTCCAAACTAACTTGCATCACCTTTTTTATCATGTTTTTACTGAAAAGTGAATGACAGCAAAATTGAGTGATTACAAATAGCTTTGTGGTTTTTAATATCTAAAAAGGAACAGTAAAGATCAAGAATCACTGTTGGATACCAAAAGCCAGATAATAATATTTTATTTGGCAATGCTATATTCTTAATGTGATCCAAATTTTATAAACAACAATCTCTGTAAAAAAAAATCACAGAGAATTATTTTGTCTTTGTGTTTTGGCAAGTCTTCTGTATGTTTTGTATGTGTAGCCTGAGGATGAAATCATAAAGTTTGGGGGATTGTAGCATCAGAGGAGAATTAAACATTTCATACATTTTAAAATATAAATGAAATTCGAATTGATATTTGTAATATTTTAAGATAAAATATTAATAAGCATGTTATTCAGTGAAACTTCTAATTATCCTATGTCAACATAACACTATACATGTTAGTATACATTTTATAATAAATTAGCCAGAACAGGCTGAGTTTCCATAATTGGTGCAAAAATTCATACAAATGGTTGCAGGTTACCAAGTGACTTAAAAATCCTAGTATTTCACTTCACAGCTTGAACAAGTGAGGAATTACAACTATCCCCACTGTTATAATTAATAGCAGTAAAGGTAGCATCAGTAATTCACTTCCATGAATTCCCTGGGGTATGTTGCATTTTCTCTTATATTTGTTTACATATACCATTAGCCCTACTCCCAGATAACTTGACATATGAGAAATATAGACAGTCTTGAATACAACCATCTTTTTTATACCTGAGACTAAAGAGTAGTAGGTTCATGTTAGTTGAGTGTCTACTGTGCCCTGGGATCCTCTATGTGCTTTTCTGGTCTTAATCTACTTACTTTTTCACAGTAATCATTTGTGAAATGGTGGACAACATTATGTTTTTTTAAAAGATGAGAAAACAAAAGTTCAGAGAAAAAGAAAAGTAAAATTAACAGTAATTCATGTCATGTATGAAGCTCATTCTAGTTGCTAGACACTGTTCTAAAATCTTTCTGAAAATAATTATTTTTAAACCTGATGGCAACACAAAGATGTAGGTTTTATATCTCCAGTGTTACAGATGATACAACTAAACCTTAATGAAATGAGTAGCTTGACTTTGTTTATTCAGCTTTCAAGGATAAACCTGAGACGATCTCAAAGCAGTCTGGTTCTAAACTTGGTTTTTATAATGTTAACAGGGCGAACTAGCAACAACTGGAAGTGTCAACATCGCTGCCCTCATCCCCATCCCCAGGAAAAGCACAACATCTCTTGTCTTTGTTTATCTAAAGGCAGATTGAGGGCAGATACCAAACTGACAGCTCAGGTTTGTGGAAACCAGACTTTAGACAGAAATTCTTTGTATAACGCTGAGCACTAGGACTAGGGTTTCCAGACTTGGCAACAACCCATGTGCCCAAATTTGGCATAAAGTTATAATGTTATCCACTTTAAAAGGAACAACAGATTAACGAGGAAATGTTCAATGAATGTCTTAAAGAAAAATCAGACCAAAATAAACAGAAGACTACAGATAAAGAGTAAGGAGAAAGGAGGGCTGGCTATAGAAACCCTGCTTTCTAGAGGAATTGATCAAACTTTATCCTTTGCTATGCAGCTCACTTTCAAACTTCTAGTCTACTTTCCATCCATGCTCAGTTAATCTCCCTCTCTGGAAACAGTAATGTTCTCTCCTGCCTCTGCCAATTTAGTTAGTGTGCACCTTTACATGGAATCCATTTCCTCACATTTTCCTCCACTCTACTTTGTTAACTTCTACTTATTCTTCAGGTTTTAATTTATAATCATTTCCTCCAGGATACCTTCTCTCATCCTAAATCTACATTAGATCCCACATCTTAAGTTCCCTAAAATACCTGAACTACTCCTCTCATAATTGTAATTATTTAATTCTCTTATCTAATAATATCCTTTATAAAAGGCTACCTCTTAACCACACTGGAAACTCCATGAAGACAGGACGTATATACATATGATTTGTCAGCATTTCACTGCATTTGGCACATTGTTGAATAGATGAATGAATGTTAATCTGCTCCCAATTTCATAATAAATCATATTTATAATTTTAGTAGAAATAGGATTTATGAATTTATGAACTTCTCAGGATACAGAAGAAAGATGAGCTAGAGGCCTTTTTTTTTTAATGTTCAGAGTCTGTTACAGAAATCAAATAAATATCTATAAAATATTGTGGAATGAAAGTGAACATGAAATAATTTTTGTCTAGGCTGTATGTAAGTGCTATATTGATCCAAGTCATTTTTTAAATGCAAAGAAGAACATAAAACAGTCCTAAGGTGTCTTTTTAAAAAACATTTTAAAAACCAAAACAATTTTTCTTACTGTTTAATTTCTTCTAGCCATCAAAAATATATTGCTGACCCTAACCACTTAAATGCATAGTAATCATTTAGAAAAAAAAAAACTAAAAGGTTGACATTGAGAATATGAAAGGTGCATACTTATTAAATATTTTGTTCTAAATTAACACTTTGATAAAATTTCCATCTTTCCAAAGATTTTCTAAGTTATATACAATGTAATAACTCAGATTTTAAAAAAAAAAACCTATACATTATCCACAATACGTAAACTGCAATTAAGACACACTACACAAGTTTATTTGAACGGTTTTGTAGTAGCTACATATTCAAACAATCTGGCAAGAAAAATAGATTAAAGGATATATTTTCTTCACTTTGGAGCTTTCAGAATACTTTCCCATCTATGATGGTAAAAAAAGAAGAAGAACCTGTGCCTGTATTAGTCTGCCATAGAGAAACGGTCCAACCTAATTTATTCTTCATGAAAGGAATTTTGCAAAACTTATTAAATGTCTACTTACATTTATAAATTATCAGCCATGAAATAGAAAAAAAACGGCTGTATTATTTTACATTTTACACTTGTTTATATTTTGTTCTTCCTGGTTTTCTTGGTCATCCAAGTAAATTCAACCAGGCTTCCCTCCACCATCTGATAAGTAGAGATACTATTTTTGAGACTCTGAGCCAAAATTAATTCTCATTTTAACTGACAGCGAATGATTTAAGTATTGGATCTTTATAATAGGAAGCGCTAATATGCAACTGACTAACTAGATTGATAGAGTCATCAAGTAATAAAAAATACTGTAAAAACTTGAACAGATAAGGTATTTTTTTTCCTGTAACAAGTGTTCCATGTGTAACCAGTCCAGTGATTGTGCATCTGTTTAAGAAATTTTTTTTTAAGTTTTTTTTTTGTTTGTTTGTTTTCAGTTTTTGTTTTGTTTCAGTTTGGTTTTTTACTACAAGAGACAAAAAAGTGCTCCTTCTATCTCTCTGCTCACAGTCTTTATTGTCTGGCTTCGGTCCTCAAGTTTGCAATCTGGCCTCACTGTAGATTCAGCACTACTGTATTCCTCAAGGACAGCCGGGAAGGTCAATGAGCAAAAGTGGAGGACTTTCTCCCAATCTGGCTTCTCCTTTTTCTTTAGAAAGGGTTATCCTCCCATGCATGATATTTCACTTATATATTATTTTTAATGTATATAACATCCCACTACTAGAAAAGCTCAGTTTAAGGTGCTTCGTTTTGGTTTTTAATATTTGCAGTCTATCGTCTCTAAGGTAAAATCAGTCAATGAAGAAAGAAGTTGAACATCAGGGTCTCACTGGACAACCTTCAGTGTCACCACAAGTTACTTTGTTCTCTCTCTCTCTCTCTCTCTCTCTCTCTCTCTCCCTCCCTCCCTCTATCCTTTACACTAGTTTTCAGGTGCTGAGGTACCGAGGAGTGAGTTAACTGCTATCATAAAACTCTACAACATTCCTCTTCTATTCTTTCTAGGTATTTCTCATCATCGTCTTACCGTGCTATTACCACGGTAATAATAACCACTCCAGTTTGTTTAATATGTGCACCTTTCTGTTTGTACGAGTCTCTATAAAATGTTTATTTTTTTGTTTTTATATGTAAAAATAATGTATGGGCATGATATTGTGTTAAAAATCTAATTCCTCATTATACTCTTACATAAAGCACTACATTTTTAGGTGTACATTGTACAAGATAATATTTTAAATATAAATGTAGAATTCTTACTAAACTTGAAGATACATCATTGGAGTTTAGTTTATTTATTCAAAATGTATTTATGGAATCCCTACCATGTGTCAGGAACTATTCTATTATAAATACAACTTTGAACAACAAGATATATATATATTTTTTTTTTTAAAGTTCTCTGGAGCTTACATTCTAGTAAAAAGGGTTGAGAAAGCAAGTAAATTATTAAATTATATAGTACATTAGTAATACACACAGTGCAAATCAAATTAAAGCCAAAATTACAGGTAGGAAGAGTTGCAGGCAGGGATAGGAATAAAGGTTGGAGAAGCAAGATGCAATTTTAGACAAGGTGAAGGCAGTCAGGGAAGGCGGCACTGAGAAGGCACCACGTGAATGAAGTGAAGGCCTGAAGTGCAGGCACAAATTGTGCTCATATCTGGGGCAAGAGGGTTCCAGGCAGAAGGACTACTAAGAATACAAACATTCAGGAAGGACCTGTCCATTCTGTTCAAAGAATAGCAAGGGAACCCATATTGTTGCAACAAATGAAGGGAAGAGGAAAAATAGGAAGTGGAGATGTGAAAGAAGAGAATAACTTTAAGGACTAGCAGGACATCATGAGCACTTTGACTTTCGCTTTGAAGATATTTGAGTTGATGAGTAAAAATGATTAGAGTTATTCTACAAGATAATTTTTCTGCCAGGTTAAGAACAGGTCAAAAGTGAGCAACATCAGAAACAAAGATATTTGGAAAGCTATGAAAATAATGCAATGGGACATGGTAGCAACTTGAAAGAAGATGGTGGCAGAGAAGTGGTAAAATTTTATTGAATTCTAGACATATTTTGAAGAGTAGAGTTAGACCAAATGTATTAATGAATTACATATGGATTATGAGGGTAAAGAGGTGTCAAAATGATTCCAAGAATTTTGGTCTAAGCAAAAAGAATGGAATCAGCATTTGTTGGGGTAGGAAATTCTGTGAGAAAGCATAAATGGAGAATATCTGGGGGTCATTTTGGACTTCTTAGATTTGATCTAAGTGGGCATGTTCATTGGACAGGTGTATAAAAAGGACAAGTCACTGTTAACTATGTAATGTGTGGTTAAGATCCAGGTCCCTGACTCTGCCCTTGTCTTTTCATCAATTACTGTGCAATAAAGTCCAAAAATGGGCATTTCAGTGCAGAACTGGAGTCATTGGTTTTGCCATAAATCCTTGCAGGTATGTCACAAGATCATGATTAATGTATATGAAGCATCATTGCTACAGTGAAGATGGATTACAACATGACCCTGTCTCTACAGCAGATCATGGAGATGGAGAATTAGGCTACATGACATAGTAAATATAACTTACCCCACAATGTAGAAAAGCCTAAAAGTAAGCCAAGTAGCACTAAAAAGTATGGTAGTGATTATGAAATGTGTTCAAACTTAAGTGATCACCAACTTAAAATAGACTGCTCTAAAGACAGCTTATATCAAGTTACCATACAAATCCCATGGTAACCACAAACCAAAATATACAACAGGTATACAAAGAATAAAGAGAAAGGACACATATAAAATAAAATATTACTTCACAATGAAAAAGAATGAAATCTTACCATTGGTGACAACATGAATGGATTGAGATGGTATTGTTCTAAGTGAAATAAGTTGGAAAGAGAAAGACAAAAACCATGTGATTTCATTTATATGTGGAATCTAAAAAACAAAGGAACAAAAAAAGGAAGACAGAAGCAAACTCATAGATGCAAAGAACAAACTGGTGGTTGCCAGATGGGAGGGATTTGGGGGTGAAGTGAGTAAAGTGATGGAATTAGGAAGTACAGATTGGCAGTTACAAAACAGTTAGGGAGATGTAAAATATAGTCAATATTGTAGTAACTACACATAGTGGCATAGCAGGTAGGTGCAAAACTTATTGGGGGTTCATTTTGTAAGTAATATAAATGTCTAACCACTAAACTGTACACCTAAAACTAATACAATGTGAGATGTTAACTGTAATTTTTAAAAAATTTAATTAAAAAAAAGAGTTTATTGGAACATTGTGGAACCTACACCACTTCTGCCTCAGAAGTAGTGTTTGTCCATTTGCCCAGTATAATTCATTCTTCATCTGCACAAATGATATAGACTTAATAAACTGTCACCAAAAAAGCATGGTTTGGAGTGTCTGTCTCTTGAAAGAAATATATATAAATATTTTATATATAATATATAAATATTATATATATTTATATATATTTATTTTGTTACATGAAAAGGAACGGTCAACATCAGAGAGTGCTCTGAGTCTTCATTCATTACTATCCCATTACTTACTAAGTTGTGATCTTTCTATTTGAAAATGCAGTGCTTAAATAAATAAAGAAATGTTATGAATTAATAATGTCACTACTGTTGATCTTCTTCATTTCAAAAAAACGAGGTAAGTCGCTTTCCTAGAGGGAGGATTGACATTCGGCTTCACAGAAAATGACTAGGGGTAAAAACTCCGAGCTGCCTCTCTTAATACAGAAGGGAAAAGGAAACTCTTCAGTACAGGTCTCGAAACTCAAACAATTCAAAGGCTCTCTTTTGCTAAGTGCTAAGACATCAATGTGGGCAGTTATCTGATTATGAAAATGCAGTTTCTCTTCTAAGGAAGTGAGATGGGCAACTTTCAGAAAAAAACCTTTAATGCTTAGGTGTTGAGAGTGTGCTCAATTGTTTAATAATAATAATAATAATAATAATAATAATTCTCCCTAAAAAGTCACCCATTCACATGGTCTCCCTCTCTTCAGAAGAGCTATTTTTATACCTCAGCTGCTTTGTCCCTAGTGAGGAGCAAAGAATAACAGAACCATATTACAGATGATTGCATGCTGGGCAAAAATTCCATTCACAAATAGTCAAGTGACTTATTACCTCGCATACATTATACATAAATCTATACATAAAAATATGTACAGATTGTTCCACAACTCACATTCAGGCCAGCTCACAAAATGTTGAAACTGCACACCAAAGCTTTGCTTACCGAGAGTGTCCTAAATGGCATCCCAAACACAGCCACAGTAAGACATGACTAGAATGAGGCATTGCTTAGGGCTGGGAGTGCAAAGAACAATATGACAGCGCCCCAACTAGGTGGCAAACATTTATAACATTTGAAATAAAATCCAGACGTATTGTTTTTAAAATATTACCTGCATCAAAATTAAAATAGAGAAAGATACTAACTTTCTTTTCGGGCACTCATGGTCCTTTAATACCTAGACCCAAGGCAGCCTTAGCCCCTGTCATCCCTCTCACCCCTGCTCACTGCCGGCCATCTGGCAGACGTAGCCTGTGGCTCCCGAAACTCTCATTCACATTACGGCCCTCATCTGAAATATCTTTTCTCCTCTATTTGAAAATGATCTAATTATATGTTTGTGTCTCTGCCAAATGTTACAGACATTTGGAAAAAATTACCTGTTTCTAATAAAAAAGCTAACGGCACTGTTTAAGGTACCCAAATAACACTTTGATAATAACGTTCATTATATTGTACATTGTATTGTAATATCTGTTTACTAGTCTTTTTTGTTCTGGAAATTGTTACCTATTTACATATGCTCTTTTCTTCTAGAACTTTACTTTCATCTAGCAGAATACAAATTGTGGACATTCCAGTAACTTCTGTTTATGTGTCTTAGGGGGAAAAAATGGATATGCCTTTGATTTATTTAGTATACAGGCTGATCTGTAAGGGCTGACAGTGTAACTCTGGCAATTTAAGTAATGTAGAGAGGGCCTGCTCTTTTATTTGTTGAAGGCATCCAATGCTCCTAAAAATACAGTAAAATGGAAAAGACATGTATGGAATTATTCATCACTTAGAGCTTTAGCAAAATAATACAGTCTGAGTAATGAAAGATCCTGGGAAGAAAGAAAAAAAAGTCTGTTCAAATAGCTGCCTGCTTGTATCACTAGGTAAAGCCAAGATGAGAATGGCCTTCAGAACTTTAAATAATGTACTTTATTTTCCTCTGCTGGAATGCTCTCAATATGTAATCTAAAGACTTTCTTAATGGTCCCCATGAGCAAGAATATATCTAAAAAAACTTAAGATGTTTTCTGTGCACTTTATCTAAGAGCTGGACTGCTAAACCTAAACTTGGTTTAACTAAACAAATGGTATAACAGTCACTCTTCTTATGTCCTAATGGTTTCTTCTTTTTTTTTTTCCTACCAACTTCGCATTTCCCCACAACTTAGTTAGATTTTTGGAAAGGGTTTACACTCTGATGGCTTAAATTAAACCACAGGAGACATAACTGAGGAAATTACTTACTGGAAATATGCACATAATATAATTTTTCAACTGGGTTTTAATATAAATTGAGTCAGAAATACAGTTTGTGTATTTAAAAATCAAATAACACTTCAGTTATGCTAAAAATTAGGCAGCCCGAATAGCATTATCAGTATTTTAAAAAGATGAAAACAACAAAAAAGTCATAAAGAGTGAAACTGCTGCAAATTTGGGTTTTGTTATTTTTTTACTTATCGACTAAGAAGATAAACCCAATTACCTATTCTCAAAAGTATAAAAACCTCAGTAAATTGTAATACTAATTTACTGCTCTTGCTAATTATTTTTTCATGGAAAAAGGACCCTTTTTTCCAGAATTTTAACATCCTACAGATTCTTACATTATTATTTGGGGTTCCATTTATTAAAGTTTTTTCATTATTGATTTTAGAGAAGGGAGAGGGAACAAAGAGAGACAAAAACATCAATCTCTTTTTCCACTCATTCATAAATTCATTGATTGTTTCTTGTATGTACCCTGACCAGGGACCAAACCCACAACCTTGGTGTATTGGGATAACACTCTAACCAACTTAGCTACCCAGAAAATCTTCATTTACTTTTTTTTCTTTACTCATTTATTTTAATCATCATCTCCTCCACAGACAGTTACTTATTCTGATTCAGGCCAAACATGGTGGAGATTAAAATGTTCTGTTCGTTAAAAAAATAAAAAAGTTTTTATATTTTGGGAGACAATAGTCATAACCTGAACTTCTTTTTAAGTAAATGTTTCTCCCCTCTTCCAGCTTGAGCCTGCTGTTGGTAGGAAGCCAAAGTGGGAAAGCGGCTAGTCCCTCCAGGTTGAAGAGTGGGAATAGAGAGGAAGACAATTTTCCTGGTGATTTGGTAGCGCTTATCTCAGCTGCTGGGAGATGTTTGAAACAGACTTTCTCTGGACCTTATTCATGCTCTTGGAGATGATTTTTCAGGATTTGGAAACCACATTAGAAACATTTCGGTGAATTCACCTTGAAAGATGGCGCAGATTTCTTTGGTGGGTTCTGTATAGCCCTTTCTCAGCTCTTGGGATTTGCATTGTGCATCCTTTCATTGGGGTCACATTCTCTATGGACAACCCCTCAAGAAGGATTTGAATTAGCTCCTGGATGGATTTCATTCCTGTGGAAAACATTTAATCCACCCCCTCCGCCCCCACCCCCACCCCCACCCGACACACACACAAAACACAAATACCCCTGCACTTACTATCAGTAGAAAAAAGGTTCCTAAACCGGTTTCTTTTCCTGCTGCCTCAGGTCAATTTCCACTGTCTCTCACCCTTACTTTCTTTATTTCCAATCCCAACACCGGTCCACTCTGCCCTCAAACAATGCGTGGGCTTCTGAAAACATTTCCCATCTGGCTTGAGCTGCAGAGGAAAAAACATTTCTTTGTGTATGATGTAGAGCACATTTTCTCCAAAGAAATTTTCACTCCTGTGCAGGTTTTTGTGTAGACATAACTTTTCAACTCGTTTTGATAAATACCAAGAATGATTGCTAGATCTTATGGTAAAATTACATTTAGTTTTGTAAGAAATCATAAAACTGCCTTTTTAAGTGGCTATACCATTTTTTTATTCCCACCAGCAATGAATCAGAGTTCCTGTTGCTTCCACACTCACCAGTATCTGGTGTAGTCAGCGTTTTGGATTTTGGTTATTCTAATGGGGTGCGGTGCTATCTCATATGTTGTAATTTGCATTTTCATAATGACCTACAGCGTGTTTTCATGTGCTTATTTGACATCCATAAATCTTTTTTGGTAAGGCATCTGTAAGGGTCTTGGCACATCGTTTAATACAGTTGTTTGTTTTCTTATGGTTGAGTTTTAAGTGAGCTTTATATATTTTGGGAAATAGTCCTTACTAGATATATCATTTGTAAATATTTTTCCCAGTATGTGACTTGTTTTCTAATTTAATTTTTGAAATTTTCAATATTTATTGTAGGAAAGTACTATGAAAAGTAAAGATTAAATAGGAAAACTAAGAGTGTAAGAGTCATTGTCTAGAAGTACACAACTCATACATATATATCTACATAGAAAGAGGAGGAGAGATAGAGTGGGGGGGGCATCAGGAGAGAGAGAGAGAAAGAGAGAGAAACCATTTACACAATGGAATATCATGCAGCAGAAAGAAAGGAGGAACTCCTACAGTTTGTGACAGCATGGGTGGAACTAGAGAGTATTATGCTAAGTGAAATAAGCCAGGCGGTGAAAGACAAATACCACATGATCTCAGCTACAAGTAGAACCTAATCAACAAAACAAACAAGCAAGCAAAAGAGAACCAGAGACATGGAAATAAAGAACAAAATGACAGTGATCAGAGGGGAGAAGGGAGGGGGATAATGAGGGAAAGAAGGGGAAGGGTCAAGGAACACGTATAAAGGACCCATGGACAAAGACAACAAGGACTGAATGTGGGAGATGGGGGGTGGGTAGGGCAGGGGAGAATAATGGGGGGAAACAGGGGATAACTGTAATTGAACAACAATAAAGAAAATGTAAGAAGAGAGAAGCCAGCAGCTGACCCCTGATCAATTGGAGCACAAATACACTGTGTCCAGCAGATCATATTGGAGTAAATACAACATATTGGACAATAGGAAAGTAATTCCTTTGCATAATTCTCTTAATTTTTTAAAAAGGAGACACTATAGAGATGATTTAAGCCACTATGTTGTAATAGGAAATTCCTGCTCTAGGAAATGACCTTGCAGAAAGAAATACTTCTGGAGTTGGATGGCAGATATAATTTTAATCTTATGCTGAGCTAACTCAGCCTTGTTAGACCAGCTTCTACTAAGCTACCTGAAGAGAATGTAATAATTTCTAAGGCCCTCTGAATTTGGAGTTTAATTTTAGTCGTAATGACTATAAGTCAAAATAGTTTGATAGCAATCTTGATGTACCTAGGAGTTATCCTGAGTAACATATTAAAAGATAAAATATTAAGCTTATTTCTAATACTAAATTTTATAAGGCTGAAGACAGAGTAGAATATGAAAACTATTCCACTAATGGGCTTCTTCATATAAAGTTGAACTCATCTAAGGAGTAAAGAAGATGCCTCCGTTAAATCAGTCCAAGCATCATTCCTTGACATGGCCAGAAGATGTGCTTAGGGGGAGATGCACAGGATTGCTAAGGAAAATAACACTACACTTAATGAATAGTACTTTTGTATAAGATACAATTGAGAACAATGCAAATAAATCTGCACCTTAAAAAAAATAATTCTAATATTTTTAACTAGGAAATTTGAAGGTTCATTTTAAACATATTATATAATATATTATGTATTATCTATATTATTTAATAAGCAAGTTTATTTAAGATAATTTAATTCTTTCAACATGTTCAGAATTTTAATCACATATTTAACTACAATCACATAAATTATACCTGAAATTAGCAACACTTTAAAGAAGGGCAAAATAGATTGTTTTAAGGATTTACTATGGAGCATGTTTATAATTAGTACAGGATATATTTAATTTTAGATTTAGATGAGGATTATTTATACTCCTTTAACATCTATAATCAAAAACAAATTCATTTGCTCATCAACTACATTGGACTCAAAAGTGATTTGAAACCCAATATTCATTCTTCATCAAATATTATGGAGTCAGTAGATGCTCTGGGCACTCAGGATGCAGCACCAAGCAAAACCAATAAAATCCCTGCCCTCATGAAGCTTACAATTTGGGGGGAAGAAACAGACAATAAAATTAAACATATAGAATATTTATAAAAGATAACTGATAAAAAAGTCAAGCTGAAAAAAAGACATGTGAAGTACAGAATGGGTGACTTTACAATTGTAGGTAGGGGAAGCCATGGAAGATTTCAATATACATAATGACTTTTTTTACTTTTATTTTTTATTGTTTATGCTATTACAATTGTCCGAATTTTCACCCTTTGCCCCTCCCACAGTATCTCCTTCCCACGGTCAATCCCTACACCGTTTTTCCTGTCCATGGGTGATCTGCATACGTTATTTGTCTAATCCCTTCACCTTCTTTCAACTAGCCCCAACCTCCCCCCTACCCTCTTACAACTCTCAGTCTGTTACTTGTATCTATCCCTCTGCTTCTATTTTGTGTGTTAGTTTATTTTGTTCCTTAGATTCCAGTTATAAGTGAGACCATATGGTATTTGTCTCATTGCCTGGCTTATTTCACTTATCACAATAGTCCCCAGTTCTATCCACACTGTTGCAAAAGGTAATAAAAATTCTTTCTTTTTTACTCTGTGTAGTATTCCATTGTGTAAATGTACCACCTTTTCTTAATGCACTCATATGCTGGTGGTCACTTAGGCTGTTTCCAAACCTTGTTATTGTAAATAGCACTGCTATGAACATAGGGGTGCATATATTCTTTTGAATCAGTGTTTAGGTATTTTTTGGATATATTCCCAGAAGTGAAATCACTCAGTCAAAAGGAAGTTCCATTTTTAACTTTTTGAGGAAATTCCACAGTTTTCCAGAGTGGTTGCACCAGTCTGCATTCCCACCAACAGTGCACTAAGTTCTCTTTTCTCCATGTTCTCACCAGCATTTGTTGTTTCTTGACTTATTAATGATGGCCATTTTGGCAGGTGTGAGGTAGGATCTCATTGTGGTTTTAATTTGCATCTCTCTGATTGCTAGTGATGTTGACCATTTTTTCTTATGTCTATGGACCATCTGTATGTCTTCCTTGGAGATGTGTCTGTTCAGGTCCTTTGCCAAAGTTTTAATTGGATTGTTTGTCTTTCTGGTGTTGAGTCATACGAGTTCTTTATATATTTTGGAGATTAAACCCTTGTCTGATGTATCATTAGCAAATATTTTCTCCTATACAGTGACTCGTCACATTTTTCTGATGGCTTCTGTAGCTGTGCAGAAGCTTTTTAATTTGTTGGATTCCCATTTGTATTTTTTCCTTTGTTTCCCTTGCCCTAGGTGATATATCAGCAAAAAGATCTCTACACAAGATATCTGAAATTTTACTACCTATGCTTTTCTCTGTAATTTTTATGGTATCATGATTTATATTTGCCTTTTAAACATTTTGAGTATATTCTAGTATATGGTATAAGTTGGTGGTCTAGTTTTATTTTTTTGCAAGTTGTAGTCCAGTTCTCCCAACACCATTCATTGAAGAGACTGTCTTGTCTTTATTGTGTGCTCTTGCTTCCTTTGTCAAATATTAATTGACCATAAAGGTGTGGGTTTATTTCTGGACTCTCTATTCTATTGCATTGATCTGTCTGTTCTTATGCCAGTACCAGACTGTTTTGACTACAGTAGCCTTATAGTATAGTTTTACATTTGTTATTGTAATCTCTCCAATTTTTTTCTTCTTTCTCAAGATTTCTGAGGCTATTCAGGGTATTTTTGGGTTCTCTTACAGAACCAACCACGGTATTCTGGAACAGCCATTGGATTCAATTGCCCACCACCAAGAAGCATGACTCCTAAGGCAAGAGTTTAGTGCAAAAAGGAAAGAGGTTGTTTATTCAAAGGTTATACAGATTTAAAATAATGTCAGATTTCTGCCATTAAGCCCTGCTCCCTTTAAAAAATAGCCAAAAACAAATAGTCCTGGTTCCCTCTGCCAAACCAAGCCACTTTCAGAACACGCCACTCAGAGATGCCATCTTTCAGAAAAGCAGAAGTCAACAGTTTAGGATTCGTGGTCAAAGTTCAGCTCCAAGAACCTCTTATGTCTTTGTGTGTTTGGCCAGGCAGGTCTCCACAGCAATGCCAGCTCTGCCACCATATTCTGTAGACAGACTGCCAGGCAGCCCTCCTGACCTTGTGGCAGCCTGCCCCCCAGACCTCCCACTCCAATTTTAAGGGCTCGGCTCAAAACTTCCTGTGTGATCTAGCATCCAACTCTTCCTTGGTATATTAGTGTCCACCATTTTTGTCTGCCCCCCAGTGTCTTTGACTCTCCTTTGGCTGCCATTTTTATTTAGGGCAAAAGTCCCCAGTGACACACAGGCATCCAGAAAGAGTATCCACCTCACCATAGCTTATGCAGGTGCTGTATGAGCTTAACCCCGGTTTGTCATGAATCACTGAACATTCTCACAGTCACATGAATAGCTCCTGAGATATTCCGTTCAGGAAGGCATGGGCTGTTAACCTGCATTTGTTATGCAGTATGTCTTAAATACTGTACTTTCCACACTGTGGACACATCTCCTGACCCCTTTCTTCTCCCCTGCAAGATTTGGGGGTGACAGTGGGGCTCCTGTGCCCTCTGGAGACCCATGCTCTATACCCCATTACAATTTCAAATAAATTTTTGGAATATTGGTTCCAGATCTGTGAAATATGCCATTGATATTTTGATAGAAATTGCTCTGGGTCCTATGGACATACTAAAGAACAAAAAACAAAAAAAAAATCACCCTTTGCCACTCAGGGATGCTTTATTGCTCCTGTGCTGTGGAATGTGGCTGCATGTGTGTGTGCATGCACACAAGCACACACACTCCCATGCATTTATATAAGTTAAAACTATACACACACACATATATATATATATATGCAGTGAAAGAATAATTATAGATACCATGTAACTACCATGTTGGTTGAGAAATGGAACATTGCCCCTACCCAAGAGACCCTTCTCCTTTCTTCCAGGCATGCCTCTAGCACACCGCAACTTCCTTCTTCTCTCCACAGATAATTGGTATTCAGACTTTTGTAATAATCATTTCACTTTTCAATATTTATCACCTACTTGTACCTTTAATATTTAATTACTAGTTTTGCCTGTTTTGACTGTATGTAAACTTATACTATATATATATTTTGTAACATAGATATATAGCTTAAGTTTGCTTATAATCTATTTTCATATTGGTATATGTAGCTATAATTTATTTTCACAGGTATATAACATTCCATTGTAAGACTGTTCCATTTATTTAGGCATTCTCTTACAGTAGGGTTCATAAATAGCAGAAACACTAAAACCTTTCAGCTAAAGACCCCCTAAAACAGAACTTAATTATCAAATATATATTCTGTGGAGTCCCCAAATATGTATTCAGTGTTAGGGCAATGAAGTGTTAAACATTTCTTTACTTTAGAACTTCTCGAAGGCTCATATATTCTAAAGACATTTTGAATCAACAAGAGGAATATATTGTGCAGTATTTTTACCAAATGCATTTAACTAAAGAAAACCTTGTTCAAAGAACATCTCTCAGGACATATCTTTTGGCAAGTGGTACTCAGCAGTTACTGCCTGTGTCAAATATTCCTTTTCTCCCCATCACTCTTTTATTTGTGTCAGCCTGCAGTTTTCCGCCATGCACACATGTGCCAAAAAGTACCGTGATTTTTCCTTCCCCCCCTCCCTTCCTTCCTTCCCTCCTTCCTTCCTTCCTTCCTTCCTTCCTTCCTTTCTTCCTTCCTTCCTTCCTTCCTTCCTTCCTCCCTCCCTTCCTTCCTTCTCTTTTTCTCTTTCTTTATTGAGGTTGCTTGGTTTTCTCTGGAGACCTACCTGCACTCTTGACTCCGTCATACTCATACTTTTTTTGAGAAAGCAATTAGTTTGCAGCCTCATTTAATTAAGCCCTCTGGTAATTTCACCTTGCCAAATGGAAACCATTGTATTTTCATTGACTCCGGGACTCAAAGCTGAGATTGAAACTATAGTAGTAAAATATTCTGTCAGGAATCTGGATTGCATATGTAAAGAACAAATTCAAGACTTTTCAAGACCCATTATAAAATTCATTATCTTTCCCTATCAGAGACTATTATAATTTAAATGAATCAGTGAAAATTACATTTTGCATCAATTCTATGTTTCTCCTATGGTGGCTATCTTATTTTATGCATTAAATTAGGAATTTTGTGCAATATGTTGACAGATAGTCCCTGATTGAAGCCGAGTAAAATTAAATTGGATTTTGAGTAAGTTAGCTTTAGGTAACTCAATTCAAGTTCTTTTTTTTTTTTTTCACTTCCTCCAGCTATGTCACAAGTTCAAGTTCATCGTTAAACCACTTGAAGGACTGGAGATGTAAAGACCTGTGGATATAGCTCTATATCTATGTGTTCTTAGCTTTAGGCAAAGATCTGAATTTCTTTCAGATATTACAGAATCCTTTTGCAATTATATGTTGATATATGTTCATATTTGCCCGCTTGCGTGTACTCTCCTGATCAAGAGCCCACTCACTATTTCCCCGTTCTGTTTGCAGCTGCTACCTTTAACGGGCGAACAGTACCTCCTCTGACAAACTGACTGCCTCTCTCTAAGCTCCTCTGACAGACATTAAGACTCAAATCTCTCCCTCACGTAAAGTAGTACAGACTGTCTACTCTGATACCTGTAAACAAAAATCACATTTAATTTTGCTGACTAACGAAAACTTTGGCTGGCTTTTTAGGTGAGTTTTTGAGCCCAAGGCGCAAACACATAAATGCCTTTGTGAAAGCTTATACATCAAAATCACTGCTTTGAGTCCAAGATGACTTTCTCAACATTTCCCCAGCATACCTTGTAAGTCAGCTTAGGAGAGAGCAATACAGGAGAATTTGTAGAAAGGCTTGTCAGGAGGGATTCTTAAAGGGCCCAATTTACTTATCTTTTCAGTCAAAATTCTGTGCCAACACATCTTCTGTACAAAATCATTTCCTAAGCCAATACTTTATGCAGCAGAACCCCACAATATTCAAATATGATATAAGGATTTAAATCAAGACATCTTATGTTTAGGATAGTCAACTCTAAGACATTTCCCTTTAATTTTATAATCATTGGTGGAAAAGTAACCACAATAAGGAGATTCTTGCATGACAGGGAAAGATTAGATTAGTCTCACCAATTTGAATTTAAATAATAAAGATGAAATTATTGTGAAAATACTAAAGAATGCAAAAAAGAATGCATTTGCAATGTGCCTATCAGAGCATGATAGTGATACTCATTATGGTGGCAGTGATAGCGGTGGTTGTGATGGTACTTGGAGTCAGACACCCAAAAGGAAATGAGAATAGGAATTATGGTTTAGTTTGAAAACATAGGTGGTAGAAAAGATATAGAGTCAACTGGTTTAATCACCTTTCAGTAAGTTGATTTTCAAAAATAATAATCTTCTATTTTTGTTTGAATGCAGGTTTCAGTCCACATGGATAAAAATCATTCTACTCTACTTTTGTGATTTCCTGGAATTTGTCATATTGTGAATTGAGCTATGTCAGTAGAAATCATAGTCATCTATAATGCATACTACACACAGAGGTAAATATAAATATGGAGGGCTTCAATAAGGGGCATCAAATTTATTTATAAACTTTGTTCTAAAGAATATACAGTGTACTAAATACCAAAAGTAAAACCTTGAGCAGAATGACCAAAAAATTATTTAATTATGGTAAAAGAGTGACACTAAAATTTTGGGAAAAGTATGAAGAAAAATAGTAATATGATCAGAAATCTTAAATAAATTGAAGTGCAGAAGAGCAAACATATCTAGGTTATAGTTAGATATGTTATTTTTACAACTTGCTCATATTCCAACTATACTGAAGTACAATTTATACAATATAAAATACACCCATGATGAGTATACAATTTAATCAGATTTAACAACCACATTCACCAATGAATTGACTATCACAATCAAGATAAAAATAATTACTTTCACTTCAAAAAGTTTTCTTGTGACTCCCTTTCTCTTAACTAAGCACACTACTATCCCCAAGAAACCACTGATATACTATGTTATTAGATGTTAATTTTGTCTTTCCTAGGACTTCATATAAATTGAGTCATACAATAAATAATTCTTTGTGTTTGGCTGCTTTTGCTCAGCTTAATATTTTTCAAATTCAATCTGTTATTGCATGAATCAGTCATTCGTTTCTCTTTATTTCTGAGCATTCCCATGTATGGACATGCTATTACATGTTTATCCATTCCCTGGTGATAGACACTGGTATTGTTTCCAAGTTTTGGCTAATACAAATAAAGTTGCTATTAATGTCAATGTCATGAAGAGCTCATTAATATCATGAGGAGTTTAATTATAAGATATACATTTATATTTTCCTTAAGTAACTGGGTAAGTATAATTCTATTTCTGAGTCTACTATCATGTTCAATTGCTCTATTTGTTCATTCTCATGTTACATCACACTTTCTTGATTACTGTAGCTTTTGATAAGTCTTAATACCAGATAATGTAAGTCCTCAACTGTGTTCTTTTTCAAAATTATTATAGCTATTCTAATCTTCTGCATATTCTTATGAATTTGCAAATCAGTTTATCAATTCCCCACTCCCTAAAAAAGGCCTGATGGGATTTTGATTGGGAATACCTTAGATCTATGGATCAATTTGAGGAGGATTGATATTTAAGCAATGTTAAGTCTTTTAGGACATAAGATATAACTTTTCATCTATTTAGTTCTTTATCTTTTGCAACATTCTATATTCATCTTTGTTAAATTTATTCCTAAGAACTTTTTGTTTTTGAATATTATTGCAAATAATTCATTCTAATTTTATTTTCCCATTTTTGATTGCTGGCGTGCAGATACACAATTAGGTTTTATATTCTCTTTGTATCTCCTTACTTTATCAATGCTGGAAGCTATTTGGAAGATTCTTTAGGATTTCTACATATATAGTCATCTTATTTATCTGCCTTTTTTTTCATATCGTACTTAGTAGGTTTCCAAAGAAAATGTTAAATAGAAGTAGTGAGACTGAAATGTGTTCTTTTTTCCTAATCTTAGATGGACACCGTTAAGTCTGATAATAGCTACAGGTTTATATATACCTTTTAAGAGTCTGAGAAGGTTCTCTTTTATTCTTATTTTGCTAAGAGTTTCCGTCACGGTCTATGTTGAATTTTATAAATTTCTTTAGGTACTTTGTGTTAGCAATTTAAGAATCTTATTGACTGTTACTAAAATTACTTTGCATTTCTGGGATAAAGTACACCTGCTTATAATGTCTTATTTTTTAGTTAGAACTGGGTTCTATTTTCTAACATATTTAGGGAATTTTTGCTTTTACATACCTGAAGGATATTGGTATGTAGTTTTTTTTTTAATGTAATGACTTTATCAAGTAATAGTAGCCTTATAAAATGAATTGGGAAATGTTCCTAACATCTTTTAGTTTATGAAAAAGATTGAATAATATTAAATGTTTGGAAGAATCTTCCAATAAAGGCATCTGTGACCAAAATATTTTCTTAGGGAAGTGAACTTTCAATTAAAGTTTTTATTTTTTTAAGCCTGTGGATTTTCTATTCATTCTTGTCAAGTTTGAGAGTGTGCCTATCATGGAATTTGTCTACTTACTCTAAATTGTGTAACTTATCATTGTATAAGTTATAAATTTATAGTGTTCTGATTAGCTACACTCAAGTCTTTATAATTTAAAACCCAGGCACTCACAGGAAATCTTTTTTTTTAAATGACTGGATTTGTAGTCCGCTATTTTAGAGCACCAAAAGTGTATGGGTTTTGCCTCTCTGCACAAAGCTGTCTTAGGAACTTTCAGGATAATTTCAATGAATAGAGTCAATAATCTCCTTGCAGAAAAATTATGTCTAATAAATATGTTTATTTTATACACATTTCACCAATAATGTAATGCTTAATGTGAAGAAATATTTAGAACATAATGTTTTTATTTAAGTATATTAAGAAATATTATTTGGAAGATCTTGAAGGAAAAGAAAATTATTGTTGTGTAGTATCCTTACTAAAACCACTCCAAGTTTCACTTCTTTGAATGTAAATCATAGGCACAAGTGTTTTTCAAAGCATCAGAAAAGAATTAATGAACGTTTTGCAAACAGGACTTTATCAGTGTAGAACAAAAATAATCAGTTATTTTAATGGCAAATATTTATCCTTCTTAAACCTAGGTATCATAGGTGCTCTTTTCAGACACAAAAAGCAACAATAAAAAAAAGAAAGTAATTTTAAAGCTACTTTTACTACCAAATGGACCATTTCAGTATTGTAGTATTTTAGTTCTGCTTTGAATTTATAAATCTAACTTTCCTAAAGGCAACTAAATGTATTAAATAAGAGGTTAGTGAATTATTACAGTGCTGTTGTGGAAAATATTTGCCCCAAGGCATGTCCCCTGAGTTCCAAAACATTTGTAGATTTGGAGAAACTGATTTACAGGAACCACGTGTCAGATGCATTCCAGTAAATTTTCTGAAAATATTTTTATGCTATGTGTAAAGCACTTCATCAACGTTATCTTTATAGTCCATACACCCAAGACTACGATGTAAGTGCCATCACCATCTCCATATTATAGGTGAGTACATTGGAATTTAGCGGAGCTAAGCACCTTTCCGAAGATCACACAGACAGCAAGAGGCTGAGTCAGGGCCTCAAGTGGGCACACTGACTTCCTTTGTGTACCCACTGCCCACTGCCCAGGAAACGGATGCTGTCGAGGTAAATCGAGTTCCTCTACAAATGTTGATATTTAAAAATAGTTTAGAAAACATTATATATAACAGGCTTTTAATTTTAAATTTGATCTGATGTCTACTAGAAAATAAAAAAATACATGTTTTAAAATTATATGATATAATAAATGTCTTAAATAGGTTTTTTTTTTAGTTATCTTTTACTGATTAATAAGTAACATTATTTAACTGTGGTCAGAGAACATATGGAAATTTTATAAAATTTGATGACACTTGCTTAAAATGTCAATAAATACCATATGCACAAGGTTCGTGATGACACTCCACGAAGTGCTTCATGGAAAAAGTCCATACTCTGTCCTTGCTGGCTGCAGATTTGCATGATAAAGAATATCAGGTAGGTCAAGTTTGTTAATTGGGATGTCACACCCTCTGAATCCTGACTGATGGTTTTCTGCTTTCTCTACCAGCTGTTGAAAATATTCTACTGTGATTGTGGATTCATTTATTTTTTTCTTCTAGTTCTCTTTTACTTTTCTTTAATGTAGTTTGAAGCTATGTAATTGGAGGTACTTGGATTGAGACTTGTAATATATTCCTGGAGGACTATTTTATCGTTATGAATGGTCCATACCTCTTTTCTCTTAAAAAAGTGTCTTACTCTGAAGTCCACCATGTCTAATGTTAGTACAGCTACACCACTCTTCATGTGACCAGACTGGTGTTGTTTATCTTTCTTCATCCTTTCACTTTAACATTCATGCCTTTGGACTTAAAGTGTTTCTCCAGTAAACAGCATATATTTGGGTTTTACATTTTATAAAGCCTTACAGTCTTATAGTTTTAAGTAGACTGTTTAGTTAACTTAGAATGATAGCTGAAACATATGAGCTATAACCATCATTTTCTTATTTGTATTTTATTTGACCTATATAAAATTACTTTTCTGGTTTTTTCTTGTTTCCTTTTGAAGGTAAAATTTTTTCTTACCCTGTTTTCCCTTTATTAATTTCAGTAATATAAAGATTAGGACTCTTAGATTTATTAAAATGTAATGCACATTTTGTCTGTCTCTTCCTTCAATAATGCTTTAAGATTAGAATTCTTTAATTATATTTACATTTTGTCTACCTTTGCATTTATTGCTTTGTGCATTTTGATTATATATATATTTTTATTATTTTTTTAAGATTTTATTTATTTATTTTTAGACAGAGGGGAAGGGAGAGAGGGAGAGAGGGAAACATCAATGTGTGATTGCCTCTCACGTGCCCCTTACTGGGGACCCAGCCCACAACCCAGCCATGTGCCCTGACTAGGAATCGAACTGGTGACCCTTTGGTTTGCAGGCCAGTGCTCAATCCACTGAGCCACCAACCAAGGTTAATTATACATATATTTTAAATACACAAGATGATATTATTTTTGTAGAGGTGCTATTTATTTACATTTATCTATATATTTGCCCTTTCTGCTGTCTCTCTTTTCTTTTTGCATTTGTGTTTCTCTCTGAGACTTTATTCTTTCTCTATAAAAAATTCCATTTTATACTATTTTCTTATTGAAGTTCCACTGACCTATTAAATTTTTATTTCCTGTTTGCTGAAAATGCCTGTAGTTTGTCTTAATTTTTGAAAGTAATTTCTACTTTGCAGAGAAAATTCAGTGTTGGCAGTTACTTTCTTTCTGTATTATAAAATAGTATTTCATTATCTTCTTGATCTCATTATTATTGTTGAAAAGTAAGCAATAGCTATTATTATCGAGCCTTTGAAGATAGTATGCCTTCCCCCCCCACATGGCTACTTTGTATAATTTTCTATCTGTTTTGTTTGTTTATAATGGCTATCATTAATTTATCAGGAAAGCCATAATATGTACTACACTTTATTATTTTTTTTATTGTTCAGTTACAGTTGTCCCATCTTTTTCTCATTGCTGTCCCCCGCTCCACACCCTACCACATCGATCCCCACCCCATTGTCCATGCCCATCAGCCCTCCATTCATGTTCCCTGACTTGCCCCTTCCCCTACTTCCCCGTTACCTCCCTACCACTTCCCCTCTGATCACTGTCTCTTTGTTCTTTATTTCCATGGCTCTGGCTCTATTTTACTTATTTGTTTTGTTGATTAGATTCCACTTAAAGATGAGATTATATGATATTTGTCTTTCACCTCCTGGCTTATTTCACTTAGCATAATGAAACATGCAACAAATGTAAAAGGTCCAATTTAAAGCGAGGTACATATGCATTTGAAAAGAATGTATATTTTGCTTCTTTGGGGTAAAAGGTTCTGTATATATCAACTAAGTCCATTTGATCTAGTATGTCATTCAGTACTACAATATCCTTGTTGATTCATTATTTGGAATATCTGTCCATTAGCTAAAAAGCTTCTGCATGGCCAAAGAATACATCAACAAAATGAAAAGGGAACCAACCGTATGGGAAAACATGCTTGCCAGTGATACCTCGGACAAGAGTTTGATCTCCAAAATATATAAAGAACTCACACGACCACTCTAGGAAGATAAACAATCCAATTAAAAAATGGGCAAAGGACCTGAACAGACGCTTCTCCAAGCAGGACATCCACAGGGTCCAGAGACACATGAAAGGATGCTCAGCATCACAGGCCATCAGAGAGATGCAACTTAAAACCACAGTGAGATACCACTTCACACCAGTCAGAATGGCCATCATAAACAAATCAACAAACTACAAGTGCCTGCGAGGATGTCTAGAAAATGAAACCTAGTACACTGTTGGTGGGAATGCAGACTGGTGAAGCCACAGTACAGTATGGAATTTCCTCAAAAAACTAAAAATTGAACTGCCTTTTGACCAGGCAATTCCAGTGCTTGGATTATACCCTAAGAATCCTGAAACACCAATTCAAAAGAACCTATGCACCCCAATGTTCACAGCAGCACAATTTACAATAGCCAAGAACTGGAAGCAACCTAGGTGCCCAGTGGTACATGAGTGGATCAAAAATCACACAATGAGTGGTACAATCACACAATGGAATACTACACAGCAGAAAGAAAGAAAGAACTACTACCCTTCACGACAGCCTGGATGGACCTAGAGAGCATTATGCTAAGTTAAAGAAGCCAGGCGGTGGAAGGCAGATACCATATGATCTCTCCTAGAAGTGGAACCTAATCAACAAAATAAATAAACAAAATATAACCAGCAACATTGAAATAAATAACAACTTGACAGTAACCTTAGGGGAAGAGGGAGTGGGTTAACAGGGGGAAAAGAGGGGAAGGGTCATTAAGGAACATGCATAAAGGACACATTGACAAAACCATTTGGGGGAAGGGTTGAGGGTAGGAGGTGGGGATGGTTGGGGATGGGGAAAGTGGTGGTGGGAAAATGTTGACAAAAAAAAATAGACAGGGGGAGGCTAAGAATAATATAGGAAATTGAGAAACCAAAGAACTGATATGTATGACCCATAAACATGAACTAAGAAGAGTGGGGATGATGGGATGAGGTACAGGGCAGAGGGGATAAAGGAGGGGAAAAATAGGACAACTGTAATAGCATAATTAATAGAATATACACAAAATGAGAATTCATTTTAGCATAAATATGTGACAGGTTATATTAAAGCTATTTCTCAATCATGTCTAATATATAACTTGTTCCCAACTTACCCAAATATTGCATAAGCTAATGTAATAAAAAATTACCTTTATAGGATATTACTTACAGTCCATGTTTGTTTTAACTTTGCTTTCAAAGGCACGTGTATATGTTTTGTAATATATTCTTTAAAAGTTGTTTCAAAGAAAGTAATTAAAAGTGTATGTTCCCAAGCCATTTTTACTCAGTAGCAAGATAAGTTATCTTTTCACAAGCTATATTGTATAGTGTTTTTTCTGTTTCATTCTCTTCTTTACAGTAACAGTTTATATTGAGATGTTAAGATAACACTATCCATTTATGAACCTGGGGTTTGTTGTTACAAAGAGCTATCTGTAGTAAACTCCATGCTTCCATCATTGTGCCTTGTGTGTAATAGGACAAATAAATACATGATTAGATGAACTGATGAATGTTTTTGAATCTAGGTTTTCTGACTTACTGACTTTTACCAATTATTTCCAAATGCATTGTGTTTATTTGGCAGAAGTATAGCTTCACACTTATTAACAACCATTTCCTTCACTGTACGTTCCCCCAAATATAATGAAGTTATGAAGTACAGCTTGTACGAGGTACTGATTGACATATGGTCCTGTCTCCAGAGCTTGCCAGAGAATGCAGGATATGGTGGAAGCAGTGAGCACCCTGCTGAGAACAAAGTTACTAAATTCTCCAAGGCCAAGTGTTTAAAAGTCTTGCTCCTTGTTCTAATATGTCTTTCTGCCTCTGGATATGAGAGAGGGTAAAATGTTATATAGATTTACCACAAAAAACAATAAAGAAAAGCAAAGTGAGTTGACATTCTACAATACTTAATGGCTGAAGAAGATTTGTCAACAGGCAGAGACTTGAAGAGGCAGAAGAAATGAGTGAGGCTGTTCTCCTTCCTCCTCCCTACCTAGGAAATGAATAACAGCTGGCAGTTATTATAACCAAACATAAATACAAATTATAAAATCAGACTGAGATGGCATTAAGGGAGTTCACGAACTGGTAGGAAGAAAGAAAAAACAGAGCAAAGACAATAGCAGTTACTGAAATATTAAACCTTTTCATGTTTATATTTGAAGTTCCTGAGAAATTATTTTTTATATGGGTTAGGTTGTTCTTATCAAACTTTCTGATTTGCATGGGGCTTTTTTCTGAATTACACTGAACAACTGATTAATTTCATCACTTAAATGCTTTCTTTTTCTTTTTCAGTCCAATTATCACAGTGAATAAATAATCCTCTAAGCTTAAATTTTTTAGTTATGCTATGACAGGTTTTGACATGGAAAAAAAATGTATTAACCTCATGGAAATCAGTAAAAGTGCTAATGGATTTTCTCTCATATAAAGAGATATTGATACTAGTAAAACAATTCAAATATTAAGTGTTGAGCTACAAGGTTTTAAAAAAATGTGTTAATTATTAAAACAATAATTAAATCTGACTTGTTATTCTCTAGCTCAGTCTATTTTTCAATTTTTAAACAAAAATGTCAAAATATTTCTGTAGAGTTATATTTTTACTTAATGGAACAAATTCTTACAGTATTGATTTCTGTGTACTTTGCACTAAATCCACCAGCCTTTTATTTTGCTTGTGCCCTCAAGGTACCCAATCTAATTTTTTTTTTAAGTCCTTGTCCTAGATTTGGACTGAAAGTAATCTTTAAGCACATTTTCAGCTAAGATACTTTGTACCTCGAAGGAAAAATGTCAACACACAAAGGATGGTACTGTGGAACCAATAATTCTAATCTTTTGTTATCCCTACCCCCTGTCGCCCAAAGCAGTTTCTAAGAGATTGGGAGTTTCAGATAATAAACCCAAAGGGATTTGTGTGATGGAACCCTGTTGAGGAAAATTTATTAATACATCAATTTATGAATATAAGCAGTATATTTGAGATGTTTGTTTATGCCTTGTAAGCATATTAACAAGTTAATTTAGTATCATTTTTGAGTGAAATAAACAGTTTGACCCCATTCAAGATCAATTATATTCACAAACTAAATTTCCATCTCTGTGTATTGTGAGCATGTCAGCATTGAAACAAGACAACTGGATCCTTACCAAAGTCTTTTCTGCAAAGAAGCATTTCACAAAAGCAAGAGGTTGTCCTAGCCAACAAAATTAAATTAAATATTAAATTGTCACACTTAAGTACACTTTCTGACCTAGGGATTCTGAGTTTTGACAAAATTAAGAATAACACTTGATAAAAAGACTAAAGTCCAATTTTAAGTATTTTTTCCGAAGATATGTAAACAAAGACAAGTAAGGAAAAAGATAATAATTACAGAAAATTATAATTCACTGAGGTCAAAATCAAACATTTTTCATTTCCCAGGGGCAGTGTTTTTTTTATGCACCCTACCGCAGCCTAATATACCTTACTCTCTGGATCTTGGAAATTATTCTCTATGTATACTTTCTTGTACCTTATTGAATAATACACAATTGCCCTAGGTGGTGTGGCTCAGCAGATTGAGTGCCAGCCTGTGAAGCAAAGAGTCACCGGTTCGATTCGCAGTCAGGGCACATGCCTGGGTTGGGGGCCGGGTTCCCAGTGGGGAGGGGTGCGTGAGAGGCAACCACACATTAATGTTTCTCTCAGTCTCCCCTTCCCTTCCCTTCTCTCTAAAAATAAATAAATAAAACCTTTTTAAAAAATTATTTTAAAAATGAATAATATGCAATAAAGTGACCTAAGATCAAATCTGAAGTACTGCTATCTTTTTGGGAGAAGACAATGTTATTAATGGTACAGAATTTTCCAGAATACTGTAAAACAGAAGCAAAGCAGTTTTTTTACAATACAGCCAGCTAAATTATAAGCAAAAGAAATAAACAAGCTTAAAAAAAAACAGTATAGGACATGAATGTATCTTTTCTAATATTCAAGTAGGATACGTACAGATACGCCTGGGCCCATCCTTCACTGAGTGCCCTCTCAGGATACCAGCATGGATATGATTTCTATATACATACATGGATCCACTCTAGTTTTACCTCTTGGGCAGAGAAATATGGTGAGAGTGACAATATTAGAACATAATTAAAGGAGAGCTATCTTGGGAGCCAGAAGAAATAAGGCTGGAGGGATTAAGGACAAAAATTTTAACAGAATATCTTTGTTCTTTTCTTTCATGGGTTTCCTCGGTTTGACCGGCACCTTCACTCTCCCACCCCCACCCGCACTGCTGTGACCAACTAAAAAATATGAAAATTACATGTCATCTGTTTCATTGTCAATTCACTACTAACTATTGCTGGTAGATAAGTTTTACAGAAATAATGTTTTTAAGATAAATCAATTATGAAAAATAACAGACTTCAGGAAGAATAACTTGTGCAGCCATAAATAATTATGTAGTATTTTTGAAGCCACAGATTTTACACACAAAGCAATGCCCAATCAAGCTAATTTTGTATTCCATATGAGGCTATTTGGTGCGAGTTCAAACTGGAGAGAACATTGGACTAGTGATGGAACGCAGTGCAGTAAACAGTGCACATAATGGAGCAGCTTGTAAAGCAGCGGTAAGATATGCACACTGAGATAAACCACCCTACACATCATCAAATAAGTGAAAGCCCGCTTCTTGACAATCTTTATTTTATTTTCCATGGAAGGTATGTGTGCATCATAAATGATTAGATTTACTTTGGCAGTTCACAGTGACATTTTGAAGGACAGAACTCCTTCTCTGCCTGAACATTCACTGTCTACCCAAATAAAATGAAGTCTAACAAGTCATTCCTTCCTTTTCCAGCAAATGAACAGACATAGAAACACCTCATCAAATTGCTTATACTCTACAAATGTGTGACAAGCACTTTCTCCACCACCAGCACCGCCATCAGTCATTTCTCAAAAACCTCTGGTAAGGGTTTGAGTTTCTGATTTATGTAAGGAAATGTCTTGAGCATCTAATTACACTTAAGTCTTATTAGGAGACAGTCTCTACACTCGCTGGCATTATTGCCTGACCCAGACATACTCATTTAGATTCCACGTAAATTTCGGTCAGTACTCTGCCTCAACTTGTTTCCTGTCAGTGACAATAACTCACATTTCACTTTGGGTGTTTAATCTGCAGAACAGTCCTTACTTGAATTAAGACATCTAGCAAAATAAAGTCTAGAGCAAAAACATTAAAAAGAACACAAATTTGTCTAGAGAATAGATTTCTATAAGAAAGCTAAAAACACGGCATTGCTGACACCTATTAAGAGAGGGTGGTTTTATACAAATAGTACAACTTAGAGATCCAAGGCAGATGTTTTATTAACTCTTGATTCTGAGGTGCATAATTAATCATTATATTCACGTTGACCCAACTATTTTTCATTATAAAGTTAATTTATTTTAACACATTCTGTTCTCACTTCTCGTGCTAAAAGACACAGCTAAAGTAGAGATATGCTCAATTTTTTTCAGTAAAATACAGTTAAGAACTAATACACTCTAAAATGTATTTAGAAGTGTCATGATTTTATTAGCAAACAAACTTTTTGGTCATTTCAATAGATAACTGTAACAAAACATTAACCTCAAGAAAGCATAAATCTGGTTACATCAGAAAACACTTCAAATAATATATCTAGAATATGCTAATGAACTGTGATAATTAAAAAATACATTTTGTGAAAATTTTTTCTTATCCAAAAATAAAAGTAAATACAAACATTTTAAAATGTGCTTTTGAACTAACGCTTTAGCACAGGGGGATGTGAACTCTAGAAGTTGTTGCCAAATATTTCACACATTGCCTCAGTGCATGTCAGCTATTTTTATAATGCTGTGATAAAAGTTTCACATTAACAACAAGAACAAAAATAATCGTTAACGCTTATTGGATAGTTACAGTATTTCAGCCATGCAGTTCAGCACTCGACATGTGTTATGTAACTGAATCGCACACTAACTGAACAGAGTTGCCACTAATGCCCTCATTTTATAAATGAGAAAAATCATCCTTGTTCACAGAAATAGTAGATATTTGTATTTCTGTGTAAAATACTATTAAAACTTTTTTCTAAGATATTGTTTAAAAATCTAATTTCTACCTATTTCTGATATCATGAAATATCCAGTTACTGCATAGTATGACATATACAGCTTAGGGTTTCCACATTAATAAAAATTCTTTTTCATATCAGAATCCTAAAATATTTAGCAGTTCAAAATAGCTATGGTTGTAAAATTTACACCTCAAAGTTTTCTGTATTTTCCAATGGAACTCCTCATTCTTTCCCTGATGATTACTGAGGTTTTCTCATGACCCACAAAAACTGTTTTTTAACTTTCTACAATCTTAGAGGCTCCTATGATTCTCAGTGCATAAGTTCTATACAGTTAGATATTGTGGGAAAATAGAATGCTTTGAATATACGAATACCAACTTTACTTACATAGTTTGAGGAAATTTTATTCTTTTTTAATGTAGTAACTTCAAAGATACACGATAGACACATGTACACTCTAAATCCCTATGGCAGTAAAGTCAATAATATATAGATGTTTGTATATATTGCAAAAATGTTTCTAAAACAACTTTGTTTTTTAAAAGGAGCATAGAAGATTTTTTGTTCTTTTTAGTGAAGCATTTTTTATCAGATGAATACAGACTCTTTATGTCTGCAGAACCATGTATAAAGGATAGATGCACAGTGTTCCAGATACACACTTTGATGGACCACTGACATCGCCTTCAGGTAATTAGAGCTGCCCAGTCGCTTTGAGCACTGCCTGAGGTCAGGAGTGGGGCCTTACACAAGGTCACACCCCTATATTAGGGCAAGCTCCAAGCGATGCCTGTTCAAATGAGGGTATCAACGTCAGACCACCTTGTTCCACTGGGAGAAATTTTGAAGGAATATCTCAGCCTCAGCCTCCCTGCATCTTTGTCAAAGTTCATCTTCCTCGGTCTACCTATGTTCCATTATTTCCTTTACGCAAAATCTTTAGAGCTCTTTAGTAAAATTCTTGCATTCTAATCCTCATCTCAGAGTTGGTTTTCCGGGGAACACAGCCTGAGAAAGTTTTATTTGATTTTTTGTTTCGTTTTGTTTTGCTTTATACTTGAACAGCTCCACCACTAGAAGCATTCAGACCACAGTGATAATAACAACCAGTGGAAGGGAACAGTTGAAATGATAAACTTCAGAATTAAGTGGCCAGCTTGATAGTTAAGTCTGACAGTAGAAACCTCAGAAAAAGTGCAGCCCATTCAGTGCTGCTCTGAAGGAAGTGGCTGTGATGAAATAGGCTATGAGAATGGCAAAAGTTTTAAAAGACTTTGTCCTCGAAAAAGATTGGCCAGTTTTGAAAATAGGTATTTTTCTTTTTTCATTATAGATATATGAATAATGAAAATAATTTTTTATAAATTTGGAACCTGCTCAAGTGAAATCCAGGTTATATGCATTTCTTACTTATACATGATTATTTTTTGGTTTAAGCACTTCAGTGTAATTTTTTTAAATTTCTAATTTTGAAGAAAAATTGCCAAAACTTTCCAAACTAATTCAGCTATTGTGAGTGGCACTAATTGCCCACAGTAATAAATTTGTCTAAAGTAAAATTTATCTTAGATTCCAAAGTTCAAACCTTTTATTGAGAGTAATTTTTGATTAATCTGTGGTATTTACTTTTTAAAATATAAATATACAGATTTGAAGAGAGATACTCTCTTTGAAGTAGAAGTGAAGGGATTCAGGTGTAAGTCCACCTAATTTAACCCAGATTTAGGTGGCATTTTAGTAATTTAAATAATAAAATTTTGTTGTAAGTTAAGATTGTAACTCTAGTCTTAAATTTTTCTTTAAAAAGTACTGAAAAACCTGCTTACTCTATCAAAAATGGCCGAACTCACTTGCCTTACAGAATTAAAGTTTCTGAAGCATTGCTTATGGAAAAGCCCACATAAAATATATCACTAGGTAATTAAATTGAATTACTTTGGCTTCACTTTTTGCTAACAAAGCAAAATTTCTTAGCCCTGCCTTATCCTAACATGTATTAAAGGGAAAAAAAAAAAAACCTCTTCTTAACTATTCTTTATATTGTGAAATCAAAGATGAGTTGTTTTTAAAATCAAATCCATTTGATATTCCTTATAGTTTTTATAATGGTTCCCCAAAGGTCAATATTGGTAATAATTTTCTTAAGGAATGTGCTCAAGCACTAACTTTTTTGCTCTTATTTGTTTCAAATGAATCTTTACCTTTTTCATGCCCTGTTTCATCCAGCTATAAATTCTCATGCAGGGTAATATACCAACAAATCAGTTTAAAGATGTTGGCCCAATTTTCTGATGAGTCTTCAGGGTAAATTCTCCATGTTCCTTATGAAAGGCTATGTAGTACTAAAAAAATTATTGGATAACCATTTTAATGTAAACACATAGTTCGTACAAAGAAAAAAATGAAATAAATTTCAAATAGAGATATCTTTTAATTGGCTTCAGAAAATATATCACTAATATTTTAGCTAATGAAAAACATAGAAATTATAAAATTTTCTCAAAAATGTGCAAAACTACCCAATATCACATTGTTAATTCTAAAAAGACATTTTGTTAAAACTAAAGAAACACCATCTTCCCTTCCCACCCACCCCCCTTTTTTTTTAATATAATATTATTTAGAGTGGGAACAAAAAGAAAAAAGCAAACCCAGACCTTGCACCTTGAGCAACAAATCTAAGGCTTACAGCTACTCCTACATGTAGTCACACATTTATCTGATGCTTAAAATTAAGCCATACTGTGCTCCCATTAGACGTAGTCTCACAAAAAAATTACTTAAGACAAAGTCACTGAGCAATCCACAAAATATCAAACATCTCCAGCCCTCTTATTAAACAAGTGATTGCTACTCTTCTTTACCTACGATATCTTCATCCTTATGCTTCTATAGATGATAAGATTTACTGGTATGCCCAATCGCAAGATTATCCCCACTTCCCAGAGACACCTAGCTGAAAACAAACCTCCTCCACTTCTTTAGACCTCTTGTCAAATTACTCAACCAGTGCTCCCAATTGTACAAGTTCCTTCTGACACCCTCTTACTGAGATGCAGCAGGATTCCCATCATGAGTGTTTTTCTTGATCCAACCTATAGTAAACCCAACTTGTTTGATTACAAGTGTGTCCCTGGTGATTTTGTCTGAAGGGCACTGACAGTAGTAAAGTTGATAGGGCATTCATACAATACTAGAGTGTCTCCTAAAGATAAGCTCTTACAAGCAAATTTACAGACAACTAGATCTTCAAGTTAATTTTTAAATCTCTCAGTAGAATAAGTATAAAGTGTAGCTAAAATCTTCAAAATCTCAAATCAGGGATTGCTTTTTGTCTGGGATAATTAAGTTCTGCTCTAATATATTCCTTTTTTTTTCTTAGAGAATAAGGATGATTCATTGCCTTACATTACTTCTTGTTTGAAGGCCTTTATTAGAGCTTCCTTATTTTCTCTACTGTAAGCTCAATAAAACCAATTATTTAAGCTTTTCTTTAATAATCACTAGCTAATTCTTTTACAATTTTAACAAATCTCCTTTGACAATTTTCAGTTACCCTATAGGTATTGCAAGACTGCCTGATCTAACCAAAAAATATAAAAGGGAAACCTTCAGTCATAATTTAGTTTGTTTTTTAATATAATTTATGTATGGATATAGTATTTATATTAATATAATGGTTTTAAGAATAAGAGGTAATCTTCTGGGTTTTTTTTTAATGTTTAAAATATCCTCACTCAAGCTCATTTTTTGATTGGTTTTAGAGACAGGAAGTGAGAGAGAGAGAGACATCAATGTGAGAGAGAAACATCTATTGATTGCCTCTTGTATGCATCCCTACTGGGAAATGAACCCACACCTAGGTATATGTGCTGACCAGGAACTGAACTCACAACCTTTTTTCTGTAAGGGACGGCTCTCCAACCAACTGAGCCACACTGGCCAGGGCAATATTTTGTTTTAAAATACATTATTTTATGAAATGTAGCTCTAGTTGCTTGAATATAGAAAAATGAAGCCTTTTCATTTTCCTATATACTAAAAAATAAATTTTCAATTTCTATCTCCGGTACCTACATCTATTCATAGACTGCCTCCTTACCAAATTTTGTTATTATGTACAAGCATACAGTCTTAAGTGATATTCAAACTGTATGTCTAAGACTCCTTGGCAAGAGGAGGTTATTAGCTATTGTGTATATTAAAGAGGACTTGGAGATTCCATCCCCCCAAAAAAAGAGCAGATATAAATATATATAATCTGTTATTGTCTTCGTGGCTTATTTTGCAGTTTCTTCACAACATTAAAAAGTCAAAATAATATAACATAAAAAAAAGCCTCCCACTAGGGAGACTTCAAGAAATTTATAAACTTTGTATGCTTTGGCTTACAATTTCCACTTCTGATAATCTACTGTACAAAAGCAATATAAAATTAGAGCACCATATACTCGGCAATAATTGAAGGATTAAAATAGTAAATGATCAGTATGAGATAAGCGTTATGTTTATATATTAACTGTCATACAACTGTTAGGCATGAAAAGATAAGCACAAGATTTTCTACAATCATAAATATGTAAAATAAAGATAAATATGCATAGAAAAAGGAGAGATAAGTCAGAAACATATTTACAAGGTTATATTTTTCTGAATAATCAATGGTGTTATAATATTTTTCTTAACACATTTCTCTATATTTTATAAAATATCTATACTTACTGAATTTTATTTTTATGAGATACATTTTAATAGTTTTTATTTTAATTTGAATATATGCCACTCTAAAATGATTTGTGCATTTAAAATATAAAATAATTTGGCAATATAAATTAAAGTAATTCATATATTTTTGAATAATTAGACAAAAGATAAGTATGGACATATAACTTAGAAACATTTTTTAAATGCAGTCTCAACTTTGACTAATTCATAATTAAAGAATAGTTTAGGGTTCAAGATGAACTAAAGTAAAACACGTATATACAATCAGAAGCTACAATGTCTGACTTTGTTATTATTTCTGTGCAGTTTTTTCTATAATGTATGTTAAAACATTTGTTGTTTTTATTTTTATAAAGCATTGCTACTACAGCTGTAAAGTTACATTATATGTGGATCTTGCATGGGAGTAACAGAGACTGATTTTGGATTACTTAAGGAAAAAAATTAGTTTATTCAAAGTGGTTTGTATATGTGATAGAATTGATAGGAAATTTGGAGAAAAGTTTTGGCAACAGGCCAGAACTTGTTTGGGCTAAGAAGCAGTAAATATTGTCAGGAGCACATGACAGTCCTGTGAGAATACGGCCACTGCCACTACTGGCTGTTATGATGCCGCACTGAGACTTGGGGCGTTGCCCATCATGAGTGGGAAGAACAAGGTGGCTTCTTTAGCCACCCAGGAAAGCAACAGGAGACTCAATTCTCTCGTGGGTTTCCCTTCACGCAATGCAAAAGTGAAAGATGTTTCCTACAAAGGTATATTATATTATATTTTTTGTATTATTATCTTCGCAGCCACTCAACATAAAACCCAAAAGTTCAGCCTTAAATATGTGCTCTTTCATCCCACTGTACTTCCATGTCTTACCAAGTTTAAATATTTTTAACATCGATGTCTTATTTGCGTCCTGAATACCTCTGCCTTAAAACATGCCCTCAATAATACTTACCAGAGCTATTGAAATAATATCCATGTTTCCTTTCATAGGAGATATTAAGAATATATATCAGGCCTGAACTGTTTTTCAAGTAACTGTATTTCTTAGACACATAAAGGAAAAAGCAATGTAAATAGCAAAAAAATGACAAAAACCAATGATTTATCAGATCAGCTTTAGAAATTGACAGATGAGGGTGAAACAATAAAAAATAGGAAGAAAATAGCTGAATCAACAAGCTTGATTAAACAGATATTGTTTAAGTTTTCTACTGCTTCTGTAACAAATTATCACAAAGTTAATGACTTAAACAACACAAATTTATTATCTGTTGGTCCGTAGATCAGAAGAGTGCCACAGCTTCCACTGAGCTAAAATGAAGGTGATAGTGACACTGTGTTCCTTCCTGGAGGCTCTAGGGAAGAATCTGTTTTGCCTTTTCTAACTTCTTAGAGGCTGCTCATATTCCTCAGCTCTATCTTCCTTCTGATCTCTTGAAATCCAGCAAAAATCACATCTTCTGCAAGCTCTCCAATTGTCTCATCCCTCTCCCTGACCACAGCTGGGAAAGTTTTTCTGTGTTTAAGGAGTCATATGTTTAGATTAAGTCCTCCCGGATAGTTTAGAATAATCTTTCCATTTTATGGTCCTTAACCTTAATTACATCTGCAAATTCCTTTTTATCATGTAAAGTTAACATATTCACAGTTTCTATGGATGAGGACATAGACCTCTTTTGAGGGTCGTTATTCTGCCTGCAGAGATATAATTAGATTTTGAACCTCCAAGAACAGGAATATACATTGCGTTCAAACCCATGTGGAATGTCCACACACAAACACACATAACACACAAAAAAGTAAGCATAAAGCCAATATTACAAATACCAAAATGTAGAATAATGCAGATCATTCTGAGTACAATGGAATAAAATTATATATAATACCAAGAATAGCTAAAATATTTATAGATCTGAAAATTCATAAATCCTATAGTAAAACACTATTCAGATGGATTGAAAAGGATATTGTAAGGAAAATTAAAACCTAATCATAAATACATAACACCGAGAACACAGTGTATCAAAGGCTTTGCGGCAGAACTGAAGCGATATTCAAAGGGACACATGTTCTTTATCCTGATTTATTATCAAATACAAAGACTAAAAATAATTGAGATTATCTTCCAAAAAATCTAGAAAAAGGACAACAAAATTAAAAAATAGCAATAGAATTTGAAGATAAAACCAAGAGTAATTGGTAAAAAGCAATGATTTTTGGAAAGATTTCAGTAGGTAATGCTTTCTTGTTTATGACAGGAAGAAAGACAGAGAGACCCAATCCAACTTCCTATTTCCTCTCTGACCTAATTGCTCACTAACTCTCCCTCTCTAATTTAATTTCTTTGTACATCAACAACAATACTCTTTGTTGTTCTTGGAAAATTCCAGCTTCAGAACTTTATACCTGCTTATCTTTTGCCTGAAAAATTTTTCACCAGATACCTACATGAAGAATCAACATAGTAGTTTATTATTCCTTTTCATTATGATCTCTCCTGATGACACCATTTAGCATTGAAACCATTCCTCCTTTCTATCTCAGTTTTTAAATATTCTTTCCTCTGCAATATTTTGTCATTATTGGAGATATTACGTTGCTTAATATTCACTGCCCTCAACTAGTCTATAAATCCCAATGAAGTTCTATATTTTACTTAGCTTGTTCATTTACCCCAATAACTAAAAAGTGAATATCTAGTACATAATAAGTACTGATAATAGTTGTTTGAAAATACAGGAATGAATGGGACAAAACAATTTAAAAAGAGCTATAGATATACAGAAGATAAAAAATTACACAAAAATTTACAACTTTATAAAATATGAGTTCAAATCTAGATGAAATTTGATTTTTCTTTGCAAAAATTTAAGAATGATATTTTAAACATTTAGTACCTGCAGAATAAAACTGCAGGGAAAACAACTGATCTTAATGTTTTATTTTATTTTATTTTTTAATTATAGGTGACATACAATATATTAGTTTCAGGCGTACAACATAGTAGTTCAATATTTGTTTATCTTATGAACTAATTACCATAATAAGTCTAGTAACAATGTGACGTATACAGTTATTATGGTAGCATTGACTCTATTCACCGTGCTGTACACTACATCCCTGTGACTTTTTTATAACTGAAAGTTTGTACTTCTTAATTCTTTTCCCCTTTTTTTCCATCCCCCACGCCCTTCTCTCTGACAACCATTTTGCTCTGTGCACAAGTTTGTATCTGTTTTGTTTTGTTTGTTCATTTTTTTAAGATTCCTCAAATGAGTAAAATATATGGCATTTGTCTTCTTTTCTGACTTATTTTACTTAACATAATACTCTCTAGATTAATCAATGTTGTTGCAAATGGAAATATTTTATTTTTCATGGCTGCATGACATTTCAATATATATATATAATCTGTGTTTTATATATATATATGTGTATATATATAAAATCATTGTCTATTTACCTGTTGATGAACACACTGGTTGCTTTCATGTTCTGGATACTATGCTGCAGTGAACATAGGGGTGCACATATCTTTCTGAATTACTGTTTTTGTTTTCTTCAGAAGTAGAATTGTTGGATCATAACGTAGCTCCATTTTTAAGTTTTTAAGCAAGTTGCCATACTGTTTTCCATAGTGGTCACACCAATTTACAATCCCACCAACAGTGCACGGGAGTTCCCTTTTCTCCACATCCTCATCAACACCTGTTATTTTGTTGTATTTTTGATGATAGCTAATCTGACCAGTGTGAGGTAATATCTCACTGTGCTTTGATTTGCATTTTCTGGTGATTCATAATGTTGAGCATCTTTTCAAGTGCCTGTTGACCATCCATATGTCTTCTTCAATGAAATGCCTATTCAGGTTCTTTGTCCACTTTTATTTGGAATTTTGGTTGTTTGTTTTGATGTTGAGTTATATGAATTCTTTTTATATATTGAATTTTAACCCCTTATCAAAGATATCATTTGCAAATTTCTTCTCCCAACAAGATGTTGGAAATTAACATTGCCATGTCATCTTCTTGATAGTTTTCTTCACTGTGCTACTTTTAGTTTAATATAGCCTTATTGTTTATGTTTGCTTTTGTTGCTTTTGCCTGAGGAGACAGATCCAAAATAATATTGCTAAGACTAATGCCAAAGAGTTTACTACCTATGTTTTCTTCTAGGAGTTTTATTGTTTCGGGTCTTACATTTAAGCCTTTACCATTTTGAAATGATTTTTGTATATAGTGTAAAAAGGTGGTCTAGTGTCATTTTTTTTGCATGCATCTGTCCAGCTTTTCCAATACCACTAACTGAAGAAACTGTCTTTTCTGCATTGCGTATTCCTGTTTCTTTGTCATAGATTAATTGACCATATAAGTAAACATGGATTCATTTCTAGGTTCCTTATTTTGTTCCATTTCCAGGCTCTATTCTGTTTTTGTACCAGTAGCATTACAGTTTTGATTGCTACAGCTTTATAGTATATTTTGAAATCAGAGAGCATAATAACTCCAATGATGATCTTCTTTGGTCAAGAATACTTTGGCTAATCTTAATATTTTATTTTATTTTTTATTGTATTTTTCCATTACCATTTAGTCCCCTTAGACCCCCTCCCCCCTACAATCACCACACTGTCGTCCATGTCCATGAGTCCTTTTTCCTTTTTGCTCAGTCCCTCCACTCCCTACCCTTAGCTGTCATCCTGTTCTCTGTCAAAAAGTCTGTCTCTAGTTTGCTGGCTAGTTCAGTTTGTTCATTAGATTCCACATATGAGTGAAAACATATGGTACTTGTCTGTCTCTGACTAGCTTATTTCACTTAGCATAATGTTCTCTAGGTTCATCCATACTATCACAGAGGGTAAAACTTTCTTCTTTTTCATGGCCAAGTAGTAGTCTATTATATAAATGTCCCATAGTTGTTTTATCTACTCATCTTCTGATGGACACTTGGGCTGCTTCCATTGCTTAGTAAATAACACTGCAATAAACACAGGAATGCTTTTGTTCTTTTGAATTAGTGTTTCAGACTCCTTCTGATATATTCTCAGAAGTGGGATCACTGGATCAAAAGGCAGATCTATTTTGAATTTTTTGAGGTACCTCCATACTGCTTTCCACAGTGATTTCACCAATCTGCATTCCCACCAAAAGTACAAAAGGGTTCCCCTTTCTCCACGTCCTTGCCAACACTTATTGTTTGTTGATTTATTGATGATGGCCATTCTGACAGGTGTGAGATGGTATTTCATTGTGGTTTTAATTTGCATTTTTCTGATGATTAGTGACATTAAGTATCTTTTCATATGTCTATTGACCATCACTATGTCCTCTTATAAACTGCTACTTTTGAAATAAAGTTATTTCTTTAATTATATATTTTTTTTCAAGGTGCATAGTTTGAGAAAGTTTTGAAGGAGACTTGAGTAATAGGGACTGAAAAGGCAGGAGTGAGAGCAAACTGTTAAGAGTTGGTACAAAACTAAATGCAGATATCTGGACTTTCCTGCAATATAAACGGTACACAGATTTAAGCTACTTTTATAAGATTAAGGTACTTTAACCTTATAAAGTATCAAATTTGAATGTATTCAACCAATAATAATTATATATAGAAATAAAATAGTTTTATTATGTGACCATTTTTATGGTCTTTCTTCTACATGGACTGTTTTCTCTATATTAATTACATTTATCACTGTTTTTAGTAGTCATTGTTTTTCTATTCACCAGCTCTCCCATTTTTTTTATTATAGCATCCAGATTTTCCTTTGGGGAACCAGCTTACTTCCAATTTTATTTATCTTCATGATTTTGACAGTATTAAACCCCACCAAGCTCCACGGATAGGTCCCAGTGGCATTATCCAATCAACATAACCTTTTCCCTTTGTTGAAAGGTTGGTTTAAGAATGAGTAGTAGCCTCAATAAGAAAGAACTAACATTCCCTGGCAAAAATCAGGAGGTTATATCCTGATAATCAGAGCTGAAGCTTTCCTTTCTCATTAGCATTAACCAAAGTCTCTGTAGCTCTGGTTGTTAGTGATAACCATTCCCTGCACAAAGAAGGGAAGCCTGAAGTCTAAGCCTAAGGCACCCTGGCATTGCTGAAAATGTCACAGAAATGTGAAACTGGGTTCCTGCATGGGTCATGTCTGCCACCAGACTTATCGCCTGGTTTTTCAGTTATATAAATCCATTGATCTTTTCTACTATTAAAGCATGATTGAATTGGTTTATTTTTCATAAGGACAAAAATGTGGTGTGTTTGTGTGTGTGTGATATAAAATTTGGACTTTGAAAAAAAACAATTGTTTTTGCTTTTTAAAATTGAGAGAGATTGTTACATATATCAAGTTCTTTCTCTTCTCTAGCATAGCCTAAACTCTTATTCTTCACATCAAATTACAATACTCATTAGTTTTGCTTCCTTAACCAGTGGTTTTATTTCCTGAACCATAAAATACATTTAGATATGAATGTGTAGACACTTAGTCAGTGCATTATTACAGATTAAGATAATTGGCTCTGTAATTATAATGTTACCCTTTAGAAAAAGGAATCAGAGCACTAATACTGCAATTTGTACATTGATCCCTTTATATCATTCTGTCAGACTTCTAGCCTTCAAAGGTTTCCTGAGTCTATTATAATATAGCATAATTCACTCATTTTGTTCTCTGCACCATTTGCAAGAATGTTCTCATTAACTGCTTTCTATTTCAACCACTATGCCCTAATTTAAAACCATGTTCTTTTCTTCAACACTTTTGCCATGGTGTTTTAAACTCTTTCTCAGGGAAAAAATAATAATCCCAGATCTTTGTTGAAGACATGATGAACTGTTTCCATGAAGGCTCATTTACAAAAAACAACAAAGTTCTCATATTAAAAACAAGGGAACAATCAATTCATATGAAAAAAAGAAATGACCTATGCCTACTCAACCCCAAGTGAACCTTTTCTATGGTTCAAAATTTGGTTAGCTTATTTCTATTTGTTTTCTTTTTCATTTTTATGCCTCTATGCACTTGCAGCTGGACTGACTCTGGAAGAAACAATTTCTACTAGAGAGCTTTTGCTCATATTTCCAATCTGATTTCAACCTCTATGAGAAAGGTTAGGTTAATCACAAGAATGTTGAGTTTCTTATCTGGACTTCATCTTTAAACCTAGAAAGGCTTGACCATCACTAGTTTGTAATTTCCAGTATTCCCTTCTGGGCTAGAATATTTGTTATGATTTCAGTATCTCTGATCTTTCCCTCTGTCTCTGTCTTATTCTCTTTCTTCCTCTGTCTTTCAAAGATAAAATCTTTCCCATTTTCCTCTCACATTGATTTGTTTATTTTCAACTCTTTCATCTTTGAAAGGTTAACTTTAGAACCATGGCTAGAGAAACATTGGAAAGTCCACTAGGAAAATAGATTAGATAAAGATGTTAGTTAGTTTTACGAGTTTTCTCTTTTTAGAAAAATATCAGCCCCACATTCAGCTATTTGCATAGATATTACAATTAAGACAGTATTGAATGCATAATATTTGTCACTATCGGGTCCTTTCAGTCATTGACTTTACTGTGCCATGGATATAATTAAGTTTTAAACTCACTAACTCTTGTATATAAATATTTTTTATTTAAAATGAAATAACTAAAAACATTATTGTTATAACATGACATTTTATTAGAGCAAGAAATTAAAGCCATTATTGGCTTCATTTCACTTTTTCTGTTCTCTAAACAGAGAAATAGAGAAGAAAACCAGGGACATTTAGAAACTATGAATTTAATTTACCATTTTAACAGAGAATCTAAGATTTGGAAAAAAGGGCTATATGGATGTCAGACATGAATTGAGAACCAGCTAAGAGGATACTGGAGAAATAAAAGAAATTCTGGTTATTCTCTATAATACTTTGATTCTCCACATCCTTATGTTCTCATGAAATAGTGATATTCAAAATTTTATTGAATGAGTTATAGTCCAGATCACTTCTTATTAGAGATATATTAAAATTCATAACAAAATGAGAAAACTATTATGTCAGATTTTTATTTAGCTAATTTTAATATTATACCTAAAGCATATTTAAAAGGCTTGGAACAGGAGAGCCTCAGTTTATGAAATAAGAATTAGCCATCAAAGGAATTCAGAACTCTAGCTCTTACTGACCTTCCATATTTGGGCAAATAAACTATCTCCTAACCCTTAATTTTCTTATCAGTATAATTGGAAAAATAGTATTTATCATATACAATTATTGTAAGAATTTACCCTAATATGTAGAATACTACTGAAGAGAGTCCTTAAAAACAGACTAATATTTAGCCATTACTGAAAGTAGTATTATAATTATTTGTTCATTTTCCTTTCCTTAAATTGAATATTAAGCTATTGCCCTGATATTATTTCTCTATAAAGTATTTATTCAGTAATAACCTGAAATTATATCTATAATTTACAGCTTATTCTTTATATTTAAATAAGCATTTTCTTTACCTACATATGCATATTTTTAAAGAGACAAAGAATAAAGTGAAAAATAAGAAAACAATGTGAGTCTAGTAGATTAAACTCTGGACTCAGACTCACCTGAGTTTACATTAAAACATTTATGCTTTTAAGTTGATGAGTCTATGCAACTTCCCACTTTTTATAGCTCCAGTTTCCTCAACTATAAAATAAAGATAACGATGCCTAACTCATTGAGCAGCTTTGAAAGTTAAATAAAATGTTTAGCAGAGCTCCTCAAAGAAACTAACAATCAAAGAGACTAACGATAATAATTAGTATTACATCATTATTAATAAGATGGTGCTTTCTGAGTATTTTTAAGTTAAAACATTGCCCCAGTTAAAAAAAATAAAACAACTAGCCTATGAAAGTGAGGTGAACCTTTTAAAAATCTATAGACCTTTATAGGCTAAAGGATGCTGGGCTGACATTTTGCTGCCATCGTACTGGAAAACTTACATGCACATTTTTCATATATATTAAATGATGGATGAACTAATTTTAAACACATGAACTACTTTGATGCTATACAACTCCCCCCATTCGCAATTGCAAAAGGAAGTTTTTAACTCCCTTAAGGTTTTGTCAATATGATACTTATTTTAACCTACAAAGCTCCTCTGTGTCCCATTCCTTCCCTGGCCACATTTAACCAGTTTTAACTGGTGTCAACTCTGTGACCTCCAGTGAAGCAAATGACTGGAGCTTCTGGCAGGTTCATTTGCACAGTAATGAGTTCTGTCTACTAGTCTGCTAGAGACTGATGGGGAGAAAGAGATTACCTTCCACCGCTGCCTATTAAATATGATTGACATGCCTGTATGATATCTGCCTTTCTTAACAGTCCTCTCCATCCTTCCCTAAACACAGTTCATGAGTGCAAAGAATTGTACTTAAATGAGGTTTGATGTGCTGTTATCCTATTTTCACATATTTTTTTTGCTTCAGTTGTTGTGATGTAAAATGACAGAATTTTATTTAAAAGGAAAAATGATATGATACTGTGCATGACTGGTAAGAGAAGAAATATTTTCATTAATGAAATTAATTAATTAAAAAAATACTTTTATCAAGTCTTCTACAGCAAAGGAATTGTAAAGGGAAAAGGTAGAAATGTTTTCTTAACTCATTGAAAGTTTTCCTTAGTATGTTTAATTGTACCATTTCATTTGATATTTTTAAACATAGGCATTTGTTATAGCTTCTTCTACATATATTTTATAATCTTCTATTTTATTTTTTCATTCAGTTCATATTCCCTATTTAATATTACTTTTGCTTTATGGTGCAATTGCTACAAACATCTTCTTTGAAAATGTCTCTCGATAGCTCAATGACACATGAAATTGCAACAACTCACATAATAACTCTGATTTTATACCTCTATAAGAATGCTTTTACAAACAAAACAAACTAGCAAGCAAAATATAACTCGAGTCACTGAAATAAAGAACAAACTGACAGTAATCAGAGAGGAGTGGGGAGGAGGATAACGTGAGAAAGAAGGGGAGGGTTCATCAAGGAGTATGTATAAAGGACACATGGAAAAGCCAAAGGGTCGTAGGATCCAGGGTGGGAGGTAGGGACGTGCAGGGAGTGGGGAAGTGGGGGCGTGGGGGTGAGGATAGAGACAACTGTACTTGAACAATAAAAAAAATAAATAAATTAAATGAAAAGGAATGCATTTACCAGAAAATACTAAAAAAACCACAACATTAAAGTATATTTTAATTCTTGTAAAAACACTATTTTGTTTTTAAGCATGCTTTTCCTATGACATTTTAGGCAACCAAATCATATACGTTTTATTTTAGCTCCTACCACAAGAGTCCATTTTTAAACAAGATGGAAGTCTAATTCTATTTAATTGCAAGAAACCATGTGCCAGTCATTATGATATTCTTCTTTAAATAATAAAATGTGACAAGCATTTCCATTTTTAGATATTTAAGTTCATTCTTGCTTATATTTTATCATCTATGTTTCATGTCAAACTTCAGTACAGTTTAATTTTTAAATGTGTCCAATCATAACATTATTAATGTTAAGTTCTGATGAATTAATAGCTTATTGTTGCCCACTAACTTTCAACTACATGAATCAAATCCCTAAATAATTACCTTTCTCTATAATGCAACCGGAATATATCCGTTTGGTTGTCATGAAGCTGTCTGTTGGTTTAAGTTTTGGGTATAGCTCCAATTAGAACTACCTGAGGCATGAATTCCACTTTGTTATAACCTGGAAGTTCTCAGTGTACTGGTATAAATTAACTGCTTGACTAGAGCAATGTAGCCATGAAGGTGAGAATGGAGCAGAAATGTATTTACATTCACTCTACATTTACTTTCATCAAACGAGAGACAAGGGGCAGGCGGCTGTAGAAGAAACAAGTAATTGCTGCTGTTTGGAGGTGCTAAACAGTCGTCTCACATCAACTGTTTATAATATATTATTCTACAGTTTTGCTACTGCAGAACAGCAAGCACTAAAGAAAAGTAGATGTCAGCTGTCGGCTCTAGCAAAAGAGTTGTTCTATATATTCTATACATAAAAAAATGAAATCCTGCTTCTACGCTGATGATTGCTTTACTATAGTACAGAAAAAGAGGTATTGGGGACCCTTCTGGTATTAGTATTATAATTTAATTTAACTCAGGGCACAGCAGGAAGTTGATTAATGTTACAAAATACACATGTGATTTAATAGCATGAAAAGCAATTACTTCACCAATTACAGAGAGTCCAAAACAGTTGTGATTGACAGAGCACAAGAAATACATTAGATTTAAACATGGTAATGTTGAAAAAAAATAATCTCTTGATTTTATTTGTAAAGACACACATACTCTTTGTTTAATAACCTATTAAAGTGAAATAATAAAATCAAGATTCCTAAGTATTTATGACACTTACATGATTTTAGATTTGTGATGTTTTGGTGACCTGAGTTATCATATTAAAGTTGGAATGTATATTATCGATATATAAAAATTATTCTAATGAAAAACATTCAACATACAATATAACAGAATTCAAAATGATATGTTTCAGGAAAGCTGAACATTTTCTTAAATATCATAAATAAGGAAAAGACAATTCATTTTTAATTCTCTTTTTTAATTTTTTTATTTAATTCAATAAATGAAAAGGTAACAACTTTATTTGATAGCTCAAAAAGCCATACATAAGACCAACTTCTTCACTTTATTTCTTTACGAAGTACACTCTTTGAGGGCCATATGCTGATCACTAAGCATTACATATATTCACACAGGATGCTCAGCAAATGTATGTTGAAAGGATGATTATTGAATATCAACATTGTCTTGAATACAGTATTAATCACTGGACTTTGAATATTTCTGATTTGCATGGTCATTTATGTGAAATATAGAAATTCAGATCAGGGTAAATAATTTCAGATATTTTGTTTCCCAATTACAGACCATACCTTTTGAGATGCAGATGTAAATAGAATTTCAAATAATAAATTTTGTGCAATCTATACTGAAACTTTCAGAAACTTTGAGTCACCATATAACTTTTTATTGTAAGTCCATGTTCAAGAAAACAATTAACTTATTTCTCTATAAGTCTACTTATGTGAAAAGCTCTTCATATATATTGACTTCTGGGATTCACCCCTTTCCCCTCATAGGACAATGATTTCTGATTATGTATTAGGTTCCAGAAAATGAATATATTATGCATATATTCAGTAATATGAATACATAGTATTTATTAAGTACACATTTTGAGTCAGGTAGGGTCAAGATTTGAGCTAAACAAGCTGTCTTCCCAGCCAGCCCTCCTAGCCACTTTGCCATACTATTTTTAGCATACACCCTCCAACACTATAGTTAGTCTGCCCTACAAAAATCCACGAATTTTCCTATAGATGCCGATCTCTTAAAAGAGCCCCCATTTGGTATGCTCAGATAACATATCTTTAAAAAATCCCTTTCCTTTCATATGTACTTAGTCATGTGAACTGGTTGACATAAATTAGTTATTTTAGATAGTCACTAATTTTTAAGAAAAAGAACTAAGCAGATTTTTTTAAAAAGCTTAATGAAACTGCTTGATATAATGTATGTATTTCCAGAGGAAAAACTAAATGTCAATGTCCACGGCACATTATTGCAAAAGCAATGTCTATAACTTTAAACAATCATAAATTACAAAAATTCAGCATAATGAACACTCAAGGGGTGCACATCAAATGAAATTTAGAAGCTTAACCACAAAAGAAAACTTTGAATTTTAACCAAAGCTCCTAAAATTAATGCCAGATAGATAATAGGAATGCTCCAATCTTGAATGAATTGAAACAATATTGACAATATTTGAAATAGTTTTTAAACTTTGATTTTCCAATGATCATCATTAAGTGTTGCTATAAGAATTTGTCATAACTCTCTAATACAGCCATGCAACAAAATCAACCAAAGTAAATAATTAAAATATAATATTCATTCAAAAAAAAGTACAGTATATGGACAACTAATATTAAAATAAAAGGTATCCTTCCAACTATGAACAGGTTAAACTGGTAATCAATTCTTAAAATAGGCTTTTTTAATATGACCTTGATCATAGATTAATTATATCAATTTTTCTTTAGAAATAAAATATATGTATACATCTGAAATCAGCATTTATATTTAAGTTTAATGTAAAATTTACCTAGCTTATCCTGAAGCCATTTGTAACAAATTGCCTATGCTCTATTCACTTGGTCTCCCTTAATGAAAGATGTCTTTTCCCTTTTCTGATTTCTAGAAATAGCTTGAATGTTTAAGATCACTTTGGTCTCTTATTCATTCAGTTCTTGCTTCTTTTGAGGGTATAAAAGATATATATTTATGAATCATTCAGCATGTCAGCCACATGTGTATTTTACAATGCTACGAGCATATGCCGTTTGTATCCTGCTTTCTGGTTTTCTGATTGACAACATAAGTTTAAGGGTGACTAGGCTTATATCCTGCAGTTTAAGATTGATAGCATATTCACTGATATATAACATTGCTTCCCTGATGACAGTGGGAATGAAAATTGATGTGTGAGATCTTTGAACTCACAAAGAGCAAATTTTAGCAGATTGTGAGTTTATGCAAATAGACAAGTTAACTTTGCAAATATTGAGAATGCTACAGGAAAAAAAGAAATTTGAAAGTGAGCCAATCATCTCAGGAAGTTATAGAAACTTTCCAACTACTTTTCATTTTCTGAATTGTAAATATGAACATTATTTTTTTTCACAAGGTAAGTCTTATATGTTTTGTTAACTTGCATTCAGAAAAATGCAATTATATGTCGCAAAATTAAATAAATTCTACTGGAACTTCTTGAAAGAAACGTATCACAACTTGTATTCTGTGTGGTAAGTTAGGATGTAAAATGTTGAAATAAAACAATAACAACTATTAAGAATAAGTCATCACTGCTGAAGCTGATATTGCCATAGGAGTTTTTTAAATTAATTAATTTATTTTTTATTGTTCAATTACAGTTGTCCTAATTTTTCCCCCATTTCTCTCCCCCACCCCTCTCCACAGTCAATCCCCACCCTGTGGTCCATGTCCATGGGTCCTTTATACATGTTCCTTGACTAGACCCTTCCCCTTAGAAGCTTAAAGAAGAGAAAGGCATGTAAGTTTTTATTATATTTAAAAGCAGTCAATATGGCTTTGATTTACATTGCAAAAATGATCAATATAAACTCATGACAATGAATTTTTTTCTCTAGTTATTTGTTAGTTAAGATTCCAAAAAAGATGGAAACTTCTATTTTTCATCTAGCTAATCATGTGTTTAGTCCTCAGACGGGCTATGCTTTCTCAGGTGTTCCTAATCTTCTGACACCTGAAGCTCTGCAGAGTACTTCTGTTGAAAATTTCTACCTACGTTTTGACTCTCAGCTTAGATGTGACTTCCTCCAGAAGAGATCCTCAGTTGTACATTAGAAGAACTCTTCATATGCTTACATAGCCTTCATTTCCTCTCTCTAAGATCTTACTATGTACACTATCTTTTCCTGTCTTTATTCTTCATAAAATGCCTGTTGAGAACAAGAACATTTCCAAGCACAATGTTTGATACCATGAATGTAAGCAATAAATGATTATTGTATGAAACAAATGATTTAAATAGCATATCCTTAGACATAGGATATGAGCTTATCTTTCTTCATGTGCAATTATCAACTCTTTATGGATAAGAAGTATCTTATTAAACCTTTTATTTCCAATACCTACTACAAAGCCAAGAATATAATATATATTCAATAAATGTTATTAAATAAAAAACATATTTAAAAATGTTGGAAAGGCATAACTGAATAAAGAAGTAATTCTCACATTTACAAACACCAAAATTTGTTTTTACTAAACAAGAAACTACTTAGCTGAGTTTGTTTCTGTTTTTTTTTTTTTTGGTTTTTTTTTTTACTTAAATAAGCCCTGTTACCACAGACCAATGAGGGATGGCTAACTTTACCTTCCTTTCTGCTTCTCACCCCAGGTATAACCTGAAGTGTACCTCTCCCTTCCTCTGAAAAAAGGCAAATTGGATTTTACTTTAAAAAAGTTAAGGCACTGTGTATTTTTAAGATGAAAAGAGGCATATGCTTAGAGTACAGCATCTAAAAATAAAAATATCATGTTAATGGCTTTACACCATGGACACAAACATGGTTGGCATTTACTCTCCCTCATGTGTAGGGCTGAGTTTTGTGTTTTAGGTTGTGGCAAGGTTAGTGTTTCATGCTGACAAAAATATGTGCTGAAGAATCAGAAAAACCTAGGTTTTCCTGAATCCTGTGTTAACCTAGAAATAAAAAGCCAAAATTAGAGGCAACAAGTGTTTATTTGGGATCAAAAAGCATTGCAATTGGGGAAGCACAGATTCAGGCTGAAAACCAAATAGTGTCCAATTACAGGGTGAAGGCAAAGAGTTTTAAATTGAAAAAGAAGGGAAAGAATTACTTTGATAAAAAGAAATTTTTATTGGTGCTGAGTAAATCTTTAGCTATACATGGCTGTTCTTTGTTTGTGTCTTCAGAGAGTTCATAATCATCAGCCTTTCTGGTCAGGATGTCTGCTTTGTCAGCTTTACACAGTTGTTTGTAAAACAATGTTGTCTGGGCCGAGTCCAAAGGTTATTTTGCCCGCTTAAAAATTCCAAAGATTCAAGGGGTAAAATGTGCAAGGCAATTTCTCTGTAATGGCTGCTCTGGTTCCATTTTAAAATGGTTCTACTTAGCTCATTTTTCACACTTGGTTCTGTCACAAACTATGTGGAACATTCTGAAATTTACTTAAGACAAATCTTTATTTTTGAAGGTGTCTCGCTCTCTCTACTAGAAAGTGGGGGATGACTAAACCTTTAGAAATGTATCGATGGAAATAAATATGTAGAAAAATCATACCTTTGTTTACTGTGCTTTTCCTGGTAACCTTCCATAACTGCCTTTCTCTCACCCCCAATATATTTTTTCTTTAGCTGGAGATAGTATTTAAGGTCACAGTTTGGGCCATTTCTGGGGAGTTACTCCGTTTTCCTGGGCATCTCTCGTGTGTGCGTGTTTTTCTCCTATTAATCTGTTTCTTATTACAGGGGTTCTCAGCTAAGAACCTAGAAAGGTGGCGGGAAAACTATTTTTCTTTCTCAACATAATTTAACAATAAACAGTGCATCATAATAAAATATTAAACCTTTGTGTGACTATTTGAAATACACGTGATCTAAAATAATAGCAAATTAACACGGATTAATAATTACCTTAAGCTTCATAAAGATGGAAATTCCAGCACTAATAAGGTCATCGTAGGTGGAAAATCAGCAGAATAATTTTCTATTGTTTCACTGGTGATTTGAAGGAACATTGGGACTCGTTCCAAGTTTGTAAATCAATTTTAGGTATCATGCAATGTCCCTCACTGTGTCCTGTAACCTATAAATAATGCTACAGTTCACAAATGGCTGACACAATCTTGTGCTTTTTCCTTTTGTTAAAACAATTTTGATTATTGTAACCTTTTTCATTTTCACTGTTGTTATATCAACAGGAACATGCCATACTATTTTTCATTTCAAAAAAAGGTTAGAAAGATCCTACTGGTGATGAGTAGCTAGGAATTCAGAAGAATTTGAGAGGAGTCTGTGTACTTCTGACGTGGCTCAGCCAGGTAGTAAAACAGTTGTAAGATTTACAAGGATCTTAGTACAAAAGACAGCAGACAGCTTGGCTATGCTCAGCAAGGTGGAAGCATACTCACAAGAAAAGCTTTTTGCTTCTCTTTTCTCTGACAGAGGAAACAGTCCCAATTTGATAGTCCGTTGCCCTGGGCATTATTAGACCAAGAGACCTAACATCATTGTTGATCCTTTACTATTGCCTTTTTTCTCTGAGTTCAGTCTTCCTTTGGGGGTTTCTGTGAGTGTTTAGAATTAAAAACTAAATGACGTTTGAAACACCAATTATAAGGGTCTTTAGTGCAGCTATATTAGTTCTAGTTCATAAACTGAGTTTAAACTAGAAAAACTATGCCAGCCATATCTCCTAAACACTGTTTAAAGAAGCAATAAATAAAAGCCATCTGTATTTCCAGTTTATGAAATTTTTATATTTTTAATAAGCCCAGTTGTTTCATAACATATGATAACACTAATGGCACTTACAGATTAGAGCAAACGTGCCTGGACAGGCAATGTGTCAACATATGGCCAGTGGCGAGGGCATGGTCACCTAGAGGAAAACAGACAGCTGTTGGCAGAAAAAGCAACTGCCCACTGCATTTTTCCATAAGAAAATTTTGGAGACTTGTAGGAAAAGAGTATACATGCATGTGTTTACATGCGTATGCATATATACATATTTATACACATACCTGCAAATATGTGAGTATATATAATTGATGTTACTCTCATTTTTCTTAAAAGTAATTATAAGTGGCATGGGGTAAAATACACAAGGAAGAACATTGAACCAATGCTTTTAAAACCTAAAAATACTTAATTCCAAAAGAAAAGTCAATGTCACTCTACAAAGACGTATTTAGGAATATAATAGCTTGTTTTCATGGGCATAACTCATCTATACTTTTCCATTTATTAATTGACATTGCTTTATTCAGTACAAGTTATATACCTTAATTTTATGTACATAAAATTGGAAAGGTCACTGACAGTATAATTAGGGTCCTGGTAAGGAGCATAAAGGGGAAGTGTTAGTATGGTGCCTCTAATTCATAGAGCACAAAATGGCCCACAGATATAGCCAGCAAAATAGTGCATATGTATAAGCAGAGAAATCTTTCCGAAGCTAACGTAGCTCCAGGCATAAACCTGGTTCCCAGAGCAGCCTCAGCCTTCAGGAGGAGGGCGTGTAATTTGCAAAAGCAAGATAGAAAGCAAGATTGGGTGGTTTCAAACAGAGAATTAATGATTACTTTTTTTATTATACTATTCATTGTTTGAAAAGAATGCATTGGGTGGTTTCTAAGTTTTTACAATTATTACTTTAGATTGGACAAATAAGATTAATAAAATAAAATTTCTACCTTCAAAAACTTAACTTTCCAATATGCAAAAACTTTTTTGATGAGGCCGTGTTTGTACTATATCTAGAATATAGGAGGTATCAAATAAGATATTTCACAAACAAGCCACAAAATAAGAATACTTGCAATGACAGCCTTTTGGTATAAAAAAACTGGGAAAGAGGGTACAGAACCACTGGTTCATTTTTTGGGAACTAATAAAGATATTTCCTCCTCTCCTGAAGTAGCTGAGCCAGAGCATAGGTAAATCCAAAAGCAATTCTCAGCCATATTTTGCCATGCACACAAACAAGCAATAAAAAAGTGGTTGACAACTAGAGAGAATAATGCAGATATACAGAGTAAAGTAAAAGGAAATGAATCCAAGTGTGGTGGGGGTACAAAATAGAGAGTGGGAAAGAGGAAGGTGCTGAGGGAGGGAAGAAGAGAGGGAGGTAGAGAGAAAGGGGGAGAGACACAGAAGAAAGAACTTCCTCAGTTTCCCCAGGACTCTGCTTATATGTATTTGTTTCTGACACACATCTTAGACCTTGAATTCCCAGAGATACCACAGCATCTTCCCAATGAATGTTTTTTTTTTTCTTTACTCTAACCAAACAATGGGTGGGGGTGGGGAAGGGGGTAAAACAGCTCCTGGAAGGAAAAAATTTCATGTTCAGAACCAGACTAGGGGAAGGACTGGATAAAGTGGAACCTGTTTTGAACCAGGAACTTAAAGCATACTATAGTCATAGGTCAATTTTTTTGCCTGGATCTATTTTCTTTCCTTTCATAAGCCTCTGCTCCAAAGCCTAGGACCTTTTATCGCCTTGAGATATGGGCCATATATTTGTAATCAGAACCCACTGCTTAAACGTTCAAGTCAAAGTTTTTTCAGGGGCCATAAGAAACATAACTCTCTTGGCCTAGCTCATATAAATAACAGGAATCATGAAAGGAAGTAGTGCACAGCTAAGTCTTCTGAATCTAGAATAAGGAGTCAGGAGGGTGTCAGTTTTTGAAGAAGCTACTCTCTTTATGTTTCTTTACTTTCTGAGGTTCCTGCAGTCACTTCTCTGTGAAAATTTACTAAATGTCTCTCTTTGAAAACTGTCATATTCCACGGAATAGAAATTTCTGCACACAGTACAGCCTGACCTTGATATGACCTGAGCAGGCCATTGTGCTAACTAATCCATAGTCTATGTCGGCCCTCTCACTGTGAAAGTGTTGACTAATCTTCATGTTATTTAGCGATAAAGATAAAGAAAGAGAATCTGTTCAGTTACTGGTAGCTGATAGTTGATAGATTAAATCTGATTGATTCAATCATTTCCAGAGGATTGCAGAATTAAAAACATATGTATCTAAAACATCTGATAATGGAGCATTAATTAAAATAGACAAAGAACAATTAAAACTCAGCAATAAAAAATAACAACTTGAATAATAAATGTAATTCACATGCATTACCTTCAATCAAGGCAAGATACTTTGAACAAATTAGTTAAATTAATAATTGACAAAAATAAAATGATCTAATAGGTTTTCCCTGTTCAGATTCATTTATATATGTATACACATATGTAAACAATCTTAAGACAAAATATCAATGATATACCTCTGGAATTGCAAGTAAAGAAGACAATTTGTTGAAATGATTCTGATCACCCTTTACTGAATACAGACAATCACTCAGTTATGTCTTTCTACTCCTTCTGGTTGGAGGGGAACTTTTAAATCCCATTTCAAAAAGCATCTCCTCCACCCTCTAAAAGGCTCTCTTGATTCACAAGTTTGAAGTATTTTCTTTTCAACTACTGTAGACATAATTGTCAGTATTATTTCATTGTACTCTGCCTTTTACAGGGAGCTACATATTTCATGTTGTTATATTTTCTACTAGCATATGTATTCCATATTGACAATGATCATTTTATATTTTCTGTGCTCCTCAAATGCATGCAAACAAACTCATTAAAAGTAATATTATAGATTTTAAACAGCCAAAAATAAATAAATAAATTTTGAAGACTATTTTCTAAATCTAATCAACTCTGGCTCTGCCCACTCCTCCACCCAATTTTTCTTACCACATCGATGGATAGTTAAAAAAAACAAAACAAAACAAAACCAACAAACAATCCAACTCTATCACTGACATATCCTCTCTTTACTAGGTTCCTGAGAAGGTCTTGAAGTTCCTTCTTATGTTAATACATGTAAAATTAGGTCCCCTAGTTTGATCAACTAATTATATAAGCTTATATGATCCCCAGATAATGAACATCTATCTCCATTGCCTTAGTGTCCACTGGAAATCCTGCCATGACAAGAAACCCAAGAAAAAGTTATACAGTCAACTTCCCAGGTACACCATGGTCCACAAATCCGCCCCCTTCTGAGGTTCCACTACCACTCCACAGTGCCACTAGCTTCTACTTCTCCCTTACCAACACTTCGCTCCTCTCTTTTTGGTGATGAAAACCTGGTTCTCTCAAAATTCCCCTTCAAAGAACCATTAGAAACCCAATGTTGGTCTCTTTTTTCTATTGTTTGAAAGCAGATTTAAAAATCTAAAATCCAATTTTTGTCTTACTGGGTCTTCTTCTTACATTAATATAGCATACACAGTTAAACACAAAAAATCATTTTTTAATAGGTGGTTTGATTTGTTAATATTTTAGTTTGTAAAAATATAAATGGAAGTAATAGTCTTGGAACTTAGAATTCTATTTCACTAAACCTGTTAACCTAAAACTACTGTCTTACTGACTTACAGCAGACATCATTAATAGTACGCATTGCACATTATTGAATGTAAGCAAAGTTAGAAGAAATCTAATAAATTATCTAACTTCCCCTCTTGTTAAATTCCAAATTGGCCAATTTCCATATGAATAACATTTGCTCTAGATGAAAGGAAGTACTGTTCATTATTTATAATAAGTGTCTGACATCATGGATGAAATAATTAAATCATAAAGTTGGCAATACTGACCTGATGTTCAGGAATAATACAGAACATAAAAACTGATATTTAAAAATAAAAACCCTTTCCTGAGTTACTTGCATGGAAAATTCTTACTAAAATAAATTATAAAATAGAACGGAACTATTTTTAAAGTTAAAAGATGTGTGCTGGAAATGATTAAAAAAACACAATATTTAGAGTACTCACACATCAGCTTGAAATAAAATGGGAAAATATTCATGAAAAATTTAAATCACAGATGCTTACAGCATCAATAAACTGGAAATATTACCATTATAAAATGTCATGTTAAGATAAACACAATATCTGAAAGATTTTATTCTATGGAAACCCAGCAACTAAAGAGAGCAGTGTAGGAAAAAGAAAAAGAAAAGAAAAGATATTCTTAAACATTTGTTTCTACTGCCACAGATGAGTTATGTCCATTTTAAGAGTCTTCTAAGATGGGTAAACCAAACATCACATTTTATGCTTGAACATTTCCAGAGTTTCATGAAGCTGATTAAAGTCTGTCAAGACCAATTTCAAAGATATGCAGAAAGTTATGTGAAATAAGGCCCCTGGCAAAGGATGTGATGATGAGTGTCCCAACTTTTACAAAGGCATTAGGATATCAAGCCTTAGGATAAGTCAAAAATCAGGTGTTTCTTAAAATAAGTAATGTGGCATTTTTAAAGGAAATTAAAACAGTTTATGCTTTTAAGTTTATAGTTCCTGGAAGTTATCATTAAATCTCCTCTCCTTGGTTCCTGCTTAGTCCCATCTCATACTATAACAAGAAGTAAAATTTAAAAAAAAAAAGCTCCCAATTTATTATTTTCATTCAACTTGCATGTTCTACATAGAACATATATTTTCTTGTCCATGCTACACATCAGTTTCTAAAATTTGTTTAAATTTATTCCTGGGAAGAAATAATTTTAAGAAAAACATTTATTTTACTTTACTTTTATTTTAAACTCAATATGTCCAAATACTAGCATGCTCACACTGTTTATCTTATTTTAATCTACATGCTTCATATAATCTATAAATTGAGGTAGACAGGCTTTCAAGATGGCACCAAAGGGCCCAACCTCCTGGTATCCATGTCCCTGTGGAATCTCTTCCTCTGAGTAATTTGTTCTAGCCAAGAGAATGTGAAAACACTGAGAGGGAGCTACTTCCATGATTAGGCTACAGGAGATTATGACTTCTGTCTTGCTAACAGATTCTATTCCTCCTTGGCTTGGATGAAGCAATATGCCATGTGGAAAGACCTGTGCAACAAGGAACTCAGGGAAAACTTCAGCCCATGTCCAGTAAAGAACAGAGAGCCTCAGCTCAACACCCCACAAGGAATTGAATCCTGTTAACAATCATCGAGTGAGCTCTGTAGCAGAACCTACTGCATTCAGCCCTTCAGATGAGCCCCCAGGCCAGACTTGTTTCCAACCTTATCAGAGATTGTGAATCAGATGACCCAACAAGCCCTGCCCAGAATCCTGAATAACAAGAACTATGAAAAAGTATATATACAGTTTTAAACCACTGAATGCGTGGTAATTTGTTAGACCATACCAGACAATGAACACATAGAATAATATAACAATAGAAAGAAATCAAAAGAGCAAAATTTTAAATGTCACAAATTCTCAACGAGGAGAGTTTCTTGGTTTCCGAACTTATATTTTTATCTTTTGAGATAGCTTTCTGTTTGTGTGTGTGAACCTAGCACAAATAATAACAAAATATCACCATCTGCTTATGCATTCACATTGTGGTTCTTTTATCCCTGGCCCCTAACATCTATTTAATCACTAACACAGCGGATTTACACTCCAGAACTTTCTCATTTCCACCCACTTCTCTTTTTCCCCTCTGCTTTCACCATGACCTGGCATCTGAAGTATTATCTTATGCCCTCTGTGTTCATTTATAGACCCTCTTTCTCTGTCCGATCCATTTATTCAGATAATCCAGAGTGAATTTTTTTAAAATTCATGTCTGAATGTTTTCAACATTTTATGGCTTTTGTAAAATGAAGTTCCATATTTTTAATGAAATGCACTTGTGTAAATATGTGGCACCTGCTGACCTCTTCAGGTTTCGAAATGATGAATTGCACTCAACACGTTGGGTAGACTGGCATTTTATGTTTACTTCTTCAAATGGGCCATACTTTGTTCTCCTGCACGCTTCTTCCTCTGTGTGAAGAGCTCTTTGCTTCTATACTCACCCCCTACTTTCAATCTCCTTTAATTAACCTATTCTTTTAGAACAGTAATATTTTAGCTTACAATCACTTCTTGAGGGGAAGCTTTTCCTAACCTCTAGTTTAGGTTAAATTTTCATGTTGCATACCTTAATTTTACCTTATAATTCTTCATAACATTTAATTAAAATTACTAGTTCAATATTTTTATTCCCTCGTAGACTATGGATTCTAAGGGCAGTAAGAAAAGCCTCTTATTTGTTTTGTAATTTCAACATTTAGCAAAATGTGTAGGTTGCAACAGATGTATCTTCATCAGTGCTTCTCAGTGGGAAAGAAGGGGTTATTTTTCCCAGCCACAGGACGCTCACCAATGTTTGGAGACACTTTTTGTTGCCACAGCTGGGCAAAGAGTAGCAAAAAAGGAAAGTCGCTACTAATATCTAGCAGAAAAAGATGAAGCATGTTCTTATGCATCCTGCAACTCACTGGACATCACCCACGAGAAAGAAGTTTCCAGACCAAAATCTCAATAGTACTAAGACTGAGAAATCTGCTCAATTTAGTAATATTATTATTTATTGACTGTGCAAGTCAATTAACTAATGAATAAACTAATTTTATTATTAAAAATGCAAGATTCAAGAATATTAGTAAACAAATTTTCATTTCTATTTTTATGTTATTTGCCTTTACAATTCCTTTAGCGTAGATAGATTTACTTTTTCACTCAACTATTACATACTTGTTGACTCTCAGGCATTGTGTTTGGGCAGTGGGGATTCTATGGTAAACCAGGACCTAGTATTCAAGGATCACATAAACCTGATGAGGAGAAAGATAATAAACTAAAAAATAATTAGATTGTGGTCATAATTGTTATAAAAATAAATACATAGAATGATATAATAGAAACTAGCATAGCAGATAAAAGTTGGCAGCACTTTAACAAGAATATACAAGGGACCAGTCATGCAAAGAGCTTGGGTGGGGGGAGAATATTCCAGGTGTAGAAATAATGGATGCAAACTCCACTAGACAAGAAAGATGTTGGTGTATTCAGGAAACTTAAAGAATTCCAGTAGAGTTGAAACATACATATTTGAAATTATTTCAAAAGGCAAAGGGAATTTATTAAATGGTTTGCAGAAGAAGAATAACATGATTTGACTTATATTTTTTAAATGTCATGCCAGCTGGTATGTGGAGAATGCATGGGGAGGGAAAGAGATATGTTAGGAAGAAAAACAAGGCATTGTACGCTGCAGGCCAAGAAAAATAATGTTGATCCGAAGATGCAAAGAAGTGGGTGGCTATGAAGTACATTTTGGAGATATAATTTGCATGATTTATTGGGAAATTGGATTTTGATGGTGAGAGAGACCTAAAAATACTACTTTTTAATTTTGTTCGAGTAAATGAATTGAGTTACTAAAGACTGAAGAAGAAGGTATGACAGGGAAAACCAAGCATTTTGTCTTAGATATGATTCATTTTAGATATGCATGGGCAATTTAATAAAAGATTTTATAGACCAGGGTCAGTTCACTGTTAGCCTATGGACCAAATACAGTCCACTGCTTGTTTTTGTAAATAAAATTGTATTAGAACACAGACACCCCTATTCATTTACATATTGTGTTTGTCTGCTTCTAAGTAAATTAGCAGAATTACATGAGGAAGCATGTGTTCTGCAAAACCTAGACTATTTTCTGTCTGGCTCTTTATAGAAAATGTTTGCTGACACTGTTATGCAGATTTTTTCTCTGTGACTTATCCCAAGCATCAAAAAGAGTGCCTGGCATTTTATAGGTGCTTAATAAATACCTGTAGCAGGAATAAATAAAAGTCAAGTGAACATTTAGTCTTATAGATGTGGAGGTCAGAGATCAGGTCAGACTGAAATGCACATGAAATGCACATTTAAGAGCATCAGCATGTTCATTATTAGATTAAATAAAAATTGCCCGAAACATGAAAAGAGAAAAAAGAAAGGAAGGAATAGATGTAGGAGGAGAAACAATAAAAGGAAGACAAGGAAAGGGGACTAGAATGGAATCTCAGAGGTCTGTTAAAATGTAGAGAGGTGACAAAATACAGTTGCAAAGATAAGTAGCCTATAAAGAAATTGGAAGAAAAATTCATCTATAGTACTTTATGCTGAAATCGTGAATTGCGAAAAGAAAAGGAGGGTGATTTGTGTTAACTTGGAACATGGCTCTTCTAAGTAAAGTGGTAAGGAAGAGAGCCAGATTATATTCTGAAAAGAAAAGTAAGTCATTTGTAACAGTGTAGACAATACCTCCACTTTTTGCTAAAACACCAGCAGAACAATTGAATGGCTTTGGGCGGGAGTGGGGGAGTTGGCGATCTAAGGAGAACTGAAGATTTGGTTTTGGGTGATTAGTCTTTAAGCTGGGAGATACTAGAGGGTTCAGTGACAGCAATTACAGAAAGGGAAAAGTGATAATGTAACTGGAGAGGAAATAACTGAAGGACTTCTCAAGTAACTGAGACATACGTGGTCCACAGGACAAAGGGAGGGTTCGTTGCTTGATAGGAGGAGGAACACTTATTTCTTTATAGCAGAGGTTAAGAGGGAGCAAATGAAAGCAAATAAAAGAAAATTAAAAGATTTTGTGTTGGAATATACTGCTTTCAATTGCAACTAACAGAAAATAGAACTCAGCACGTTTAAGGTGGAAACTTGGGGTGGTGAATGCATGATACAGGGTACAGATGATGAGTTGAAGAGCTGTGCACCTAAAACCTGAATAATTTTGTTAACCAGTGTCACCCCAATAAATTCAACAAAAAGAAAGAAATGTATTATCTCATATAAGCTGAAAGTCCAGGAGAAAAATCTACTTTTAAGAGTCTTTGTGCCAATCACAGGATGCACTTACACCTGGTTGTTCTGTCTCGGCTCTGTTTCTGTCTGTGCATTAATTCTCTGTATAGACTGTGGCCCTTATACTAATGGCAGTACCTTCATCTCTTCTATGTGATCTGAAAGCTTCTCTTTCCCCATATCATCCCAAAGAAAAATCTTCTATTTCACTTTCTTTAGTTGATTACATATTCCTCATTAGATCATCTTTATTTAAGAAGAGTATAAACTAATTGGTTTGACCCAATTATGTTCTACCCATATATTTGGCTGGGGCCGATTCTACCCAATGATATTGCTAAGTATTAAGATGATGTTTAGAAACTCCAGTGGAAATCTGGAGTTCAGCGACCTAGAGAAAGGTGAATGACTGCCAATGAGTAAATACAATATAGAGTGAATTTGTGTATATATGAATGATGAGAACTTTAAACTTTATTACACAATAAAACATTAACAAATCTTACCTTGTGTGCACATCCTTTAATTATGTCAATTTCTCAATTTTTAAACACAGTACAGATTTTAAACAATTTTAAATGTCAGAGAACAAGTGAACTGTAAGCTTTGTGCGCTCTATTTTCACACTAAGGAACCACTTTCAGAAAAGAACTACAGATTCTGCCTGCTGTTGTTTATGTGCATCAGGACTTTTATTTTCTTTTTAAACTTTATTTTTATTGTTTACACTATTACAAGTGTCCGCATCTTTCCCGTTGCCCTTCTCCACCCAGGCCACCACCACACTGTTGTCTGTGTCCATGGGTCAGGCCTATCAGTTTTTGACTGATTCCTTCACTCTCTTTCATTCAGTCCCCCCTCTGCACTTCCCCGTGACAGCTGTCAGTCCATCCCATGTATCCATGCCTCTGTTTTTATTTTGTCATCAGTTTATTTTGTTCATTAGATTCCACATATAAGTCAGATTATATGGTACTTGTCTTTCACTGACTGGCTTATTTCACTTAGCATAATAATCTCCAGGTCCATCCATGCTGTCACGAAGGTAAGAGTTCCTTCATTTTTACTGTCACATAGTGTTCCATTGTGTAAATGTACCACAGCTTTTTTATCCACTCATCCACTGATGGGCACTTTGGCTCTTTCCAGATCTTGCCTATGGTAAATAATGCTGCTATGAACATAGGAGTGCGTATATTCTTTTGAACAGGTGTTTCAGGATTCTTAGTTCAACATACACCAAGAAGTACGATAACTGGGTCAAAAGGCAGTTCCTTTTTTAATTTTCTGAGGTAATTCCCTGTTGCTTTCCACAGTGGCTGCTTCTGTAGGTTATTGTCTATTCTTATGCTGTTATTTCTATATCATTATATAATTTAATGTCTTATAATAATGTCATTTGAATACTGATTAATTTGTGAGATTAGTGCTAAAAATGTGCTTAATATCTAATAACTTTGAAGAGGAAGTCAGTTGCCATAAAAGCTAATGAAGAGGACAATGTCATTACATGCCATGTATTAGCTTATTTCAGGGATCGCACACTACACAAAGTAAAAGATAAGGTTGCACAGATAAAAATCAATATCAAAGGGAAAATATATTAATGCTTCTAGATTTATTTGCTCCTAGAGCGAGCACATGAGCACACATGCACATGGTCATTCTTTGCATTCAAATGGAAAATTTAACCTTGAATTATGTAGACTTTGTGTACAAAATGTGGGTAAAATGTGACTACATTGTGTATCCAATACAGATTATTTTAAAAGTTCCCTTTTGAAAGAATGTTTCTAAAAGGAAAATGAAATATGACCATGAAATATAAATAGGAATAAGAAAGAATTATAAGGTAGTTTCTCTCAAAGAGAAGTCACTTAATACAATCATAAATATAAATCATAGACCACATGCACACATTTGAAAGAAGTTGCATCTCTTTATTTTCTATAAGTTAATATAATTTCCGAGGGAAATACCCCAATCTGCTCTCATGGGAAATGTGAACTTGAGGTTCCCTGGTTTTTGTTTTCTTTCAGTAGAGATACAGCTTCCAACACAAAGAGAGGAGTAATATATATTACCCAAACCGACCATGGAAACGTAGTATAATTTTAAAACATCTTTGAGTACTCAGCTGAGGTTTGTGGTGATTAAAGTGTAAGAGTCAGCCCAGGTGCGTAGTTTCTCTAGCAACTTTCAGTTGCTTGAGAGCAGGTGCAAATGTGGTGAATATTTGGATGAAGCCGGAAGTGTTACAGATGACGGCAATGGAAGGAGTGCGCCTTAAGGAAGGTGAGGGTCTTCCCGCAGACGTAGTTACATACTGCTATTATCAGATATTAATTGTGTATTGATAGTTGTGTGGTGATATAGAGATTATTTATATAGTAAGCAGTCAAACTTTGTCATTGGTTTAATGTAGTGGAAGGAGAGCTGGCACCAGTCTCCAACATAATTGAATATTCAAACAAAAAATTATACTAAAAGCCTTAAAAGTCAACAGATGTATCTACTAACATATGAATAAATAGCTTAAATAAGGTTGGCTCACACCAGGGATTGAATCTTGTTTGCTATTTTTATATGTAACAACTTTTCTGTTTTTATCATATGTACATATGCGAGATATGCATAAATACATACATCATATACATGTAACAAAAATATACATGTATAGGTATGTGCATTTATATGTAATATATTGTTTATGTGAGTTAAAATATAAAGTGCAATTAGAGATATATTTATCATATAACCAAAACAATTATTTTGATAATGATTAAGAAGAAATTCAAGTCATTATAAGAAAGTAAATGATACTTGGGAATTTATCTTGACATCGCAATTACATGATTCTTCCCTAAATCTTTTGCTTTCAACTCAATAAAATCCACCTTACAGTTTCTCTCTCATACACACACACAGGAAGCTAGTTTTTAAGAAGTCATCCTATTAGTTTGTTTCTAGTTCCAAATAAATTCTCTATAAAAATCTGCTAGAGGGAACACAAAGATAAACTGCTTTTACTCCTGTCATTTCATTTTTTTAAGTTATATTTTATTGGTTATGCCATTACAGTTATCCCAATTTCTCCCCTTTGCTCTCTGCTACCCAGTAACCCCCACTCCCTCAAGCAATCCCCACAGATTTGTTCACATCCATGGGTCATGTATATAAGTTCTTTGCTACTCCATTTCCTATGCTGTACTTTACAACCCCATACCATTCTGTATCTACCTATTTGTACTTCTTAATCCTCTCACCTCTGCACCCATTCCCCCAAACCCCCTTCCATCTGGCAACCATCAAAACTCTGTATCTGGTAGATTGCTTATCTCCATTTTGTTTAGCTCTTTTTTAGGAGTTTTGACCTGTTCTTTCATTTGAACTATATTTCTTTGTCTCTTCATTTTGGCAGCCTCCCTGTGTTTGTTTCTACGTACTAGGTAGAGCTGCTATGACTCCCTGTCTTGGTATTATGGTCTAATGTAGTAAGTGTCCCATAGAGTCCAATGGCACAGCCCTCCCCCCAATCACCTAAGCTAGGTACTCAAGGTGTGCCCTTTGTGTGGGCATACTACACCTGCCTCTTGTAGTTGAGGCTTGGTTGCTATTCGCAGATCATTGGGAAAGATTTACCAATGCCAGTCACTTGCAAGTACTGGTTGTGACCACCGACCACCAACCTCCTTCCTACGTGGAAGATCAGCTGTACAGCCCCCACTCCACAGGGCAGTACTTAACTTCAGCAGGGCTCTGGAGCTAACTGAGGCTGCCCCTTGAGCATGTCACTTGTGTAGGTGGTAGGGTGGTGGTGCTCTGCCGTGGTCTGTAGCTGTCCACTGGGTGTGCAGGCTCTAGGGTTTCCCAAGTGATGCAGGCCAAGGTCAACCACTGCCTGTGTTCTATCTGGGGCCATTTGGCATAAACTATAAAGTGATCCACAAATGGCTGCTACTTGTGCTGGGTTTGGAGATGCCCAAGTGAAGCCAGGCTGTGAACCAAGGCCGGCTGCTGCCAGTGCCAGACCTGGGGCCACCTTAGCAAGAGGTATGGGAGCTGGGGGCACAATGAAGCTAGCTCTGCATGTTTGGGAGGATTTAGGAAGATCTGAAGCATGATCTAAGACAAGCCATTCGTTTGGAAAAACCACTGTTACCAGCTTGGATGGGCCTGTTAGTGGTTGGAGTGGAGCCTCAGGGAATCACCAGGGTGAGGCAAACAGTAAACTAGGTTGACAGAGTCTCAAATATGGTGCCTGTCTGCCAGCTCTGTGGCTCTGTGAGAGAAGGGCTCAGAAAAGGAGCAATGACCTCTCCCTGCAGCTCTGTCTAGGAGAAAGCTCTACCCCAGCTCTCACCCTGACCCCAGACATTTCAGTTCCTCCCCATATGCCACTGGTGCCTTTTAAGCTACTAACCCAGTGCTGGAACTCAGAGGGAGTGAGTTTGAATAAGTTTGCGTGTGGGCCCTTTAGCTGGGACTGCTTAGGAATCCAGAAGTTTCTTCTACTGACTCAATCCTTGCTGGTTTTTACAGCCAAAAGTTATGAGGGCTTATCTTCCTGGCACTGGAGCCTTGGGTTGGTGTGAGCCTGTGACCCCTCGCTCTCAAAGGATCTCTCTCCATTTCTATCCACCACACGTGGGTCTTGTTCCATGTCTCTTCGCCTCCGCCCCTCCTACCAGCCTGGGTGGATGTGGGTTCTTTAATTCCGTAGTTGTCAGACTTCCATTCAACTCGATTTCTGGTGGTCCTGAGTGATGTTGTTCTATGTTTTAGTTGTAATTTTGGTGTGGTTTTGCAAGGAGATGTTCTGTTCTTATCTACGCCTCCATCTTGTCATTCCATTAACACTAAGGAAATATTGAACACTGAAGAGACTCTCACAATATGTTGATGGATGAGTCAAATATTGAGTGTCCAAATTCCAAAGTTAGTATTTACCTTGAGCAACAATACAGCTTAATATTTCTTCAAGCCATAAACCAATATAACATACATCTACGATATCATATATCAAAGTACAAATGTCATAGGTTTCATAGCATTAAGGAATTTTGAAAATTATCCTGACAATTTCCATCTTAAAATTTCTCAGTAATGGAAATACCATGAAATATTTTAGTTTGTCTTATTTTTAAAACATTTTCCAAGATTTCTGGTTTAACCTTGCTTAGAATCTGTTTCTATAATCAACTACTGATCAATACATCAAAATGATCAAGTCATTTTTACTCTCTCTCTTTAAACATAATATTATGAAATTTACATGATTTTACTCTTACTGAATCATGACAGTAAAGTTTCCTCAACATTGCATCAAGTTTTTAGCCATAAAAATATTTTCTGTACATAGAGTAAGTGGCTATGCACAGCCAAAACTGCAAGTAAAACAAGATAAATATATTAGAAAAAATCCGGGGTTCTGTGATTAATACATATTAGTTCCCTAGGGCTATTGTAACAAATTACCCAAACCTTGGTGGCTTAAAACAATATAAATTTTTTCTCTCAACAGTTTTGGAGGCTAGGTGTCTGAAATCAAGTTGTCCACAATGTTGGTTTGCTTTGGAGGTTCTGAGGGAGAGTACATTCTACATCTCTCTCTTAGCTTCTGCTTGTTGACTGCAATGCTTGGTGTTCCCTGGCTTGTAGATGCCTCACTCCAATCCCTGCTAGCATGGCCACAGGGCACGTGCCCTGTGTGTCAGTCTCTGTTATTCTTCTCCACTTTTTATAAATACGCTAGTCATTCTAATACAGGGCTTTCTTTAACCTAGTATGACCTCATTTTAAGTTGATTACACTGTAAAGAATTTATTTCCAAATAAGGCCACATTCACAGGCTCCAGGTGGACATGAATTTGGGGGTGGGAGGCACTCTGAGCTCAGTATAACATGCAGAGGCTCACGGGGTAGATGGTCCACATGACTCACTGCAGAACTAGGTTTATTTTCCTGTTCATATTAAATATATAGAATTCAACGAGGCCCTTTGATTTCAGGAAATATGATAGACTAGAAAACTGAAAAGAATCTATTCAAAAGTTCAAAATTAAAAATGTTGAGCACAATATTTATTCCTGTACCTTAAGTTTATGGTTGAACTAGCAATAAAGGGAGGATAATTCTCAGAGAACAGAATTACAAGAAACCATGACTCTGAAGAAGGCCATCCAGGACTAAAGCCAACAGCTGCCCTTAAGACATCTGCTATTCCTTGTCTGCAGCTTTCCATTTTATTAATAAAAGTGTGCATAAGTGTCGGGTGGAAAGCAAAGTCTTGGCGCTGTGAAAAGGGAAATTAGATGGAAGTTGGTCTTCAAATTATTCATTCACCTGAAAGGAGATGTTTTGGAAGATTGTCTCAGTGTTGGTTCTGGATAGGTGGAGGGAAAAAAAAAATCTAATCCTAAAAATTTCTGATTGCAAACTAGAATTAAATTTAAAATAATTCCAGATTGGTGGTGTCCCAGATGCTTGGAAGAAGGAAATATTACTTTTCCCTGGAAGAAATCACCTTCACTTCAGAGCTCAATGTCTTACTGTAGGTAAATTGCCATGGAAATTGAGCTCACAGTAAAAGTCATAAACAGTGAAACAATCCAGCGTTAGACTAAGAAATATGAACAAATAGAAACAGATGCATAAAGATCCCAGATTTTAGCCTTATATAAAATAGAATATGAAATAACATTATATAATAGGTTTAAAATTAAAAAGGTTTTTAAAATATGACAGTATCAAGGGACTATAAAAATTTTAAAATCAACCAAATAAGAAATAAGAAAATTATAACAATTAAGATTAAATATTTTTATGAACTAACTAGTATATTGGAAGAGCCAAAGTGAGAACTTTGTGAACTAGAAAAATGTATTCGAAGATTTTCCCATTAAGCAGAGAGACAAAAAGAGATTAAGACATGAGAAAAATAGAATGAAAGTGTTCAGAAAGAGAAAATGGAGTATGAGTAGGAAAAAAATTCAAAGGACTATTAAATGCAGAACTGACCAAAAATACAAATCAGCACATTTACAGGATTAACAATACCTTTCTATGAACAAAGATACATTATAATGATACTTCAGATGAATGAAGATAAAGATAAAATTATAAATTAAACCACAAAAAAAGACAAGCTCTCTCCCCTTGCAAAAAGGACAAAAATTAAATGACAGCTAACATTTTCAACTGCCACAACAGAAATTGAATTATATCCTCAAATAATTTTTTTTAATTGGCAATCTATAATGATATACCTAGAAAAAATATTATTCAATGAGAGTATATTAAAAACAGTTTTAGGGAAACTTAAAACTGAGATGATGCAACAAATATAGAGCCACAAGAGAAGAATTTTTTAGATTATGTAGAAGATATTAGAAAACAAACCCAAAAGAAAAGTCTAAAATTAAAAACAAACAAAACAATGGAGAGTAAAGAAAATGCAAAATCCAAAAAGTTAAATCTAAACAAACATTAAGTATATAAAATAATTGTAATAGTATTTGTTTTGTGAGATTACAATTAAAATACTGTACAGCCATATGAGTCATGAGCTTCCTAAGTGGAATTAATATCTTCAAAGATCCTTACACTGTTTAGGTTAAGGATGTAAATATAACTCCCTGTCAAAAAGGAGCAGGTGGGGGGAGAGGGGATACAAAAAGTAGGAAAGAGATAAAACCCAAAGTAAAATCATAGAATTCAATGATTCTGTGAATCCCAGCTATGATGTTTACAAAGACACATCAAGCATAAGGAAAATTTTGAAAATAAAATAAGCACGGAAAAATATGCAGACACATGCAAATCAAGGGATAGCTAGGGTACCATAGTAATATCAGACCAGAAGGTAACCAGAATTGTTAGAGAAGGGAGAGCTACACATTACTTATATACAAGTCAAATAATTTGGAAATCAATCACAGAAAGAACCAGAGTTAAAACAGCTATATTCACCCCAGAGAGATTACCTAGTTTTTTTATCAATGTAGAGGTTCCAAACTTTCCTTGAGGATGGATAACTTTGCGGCTTAGCTCTCAGAAATAGCAAGCCTTCCTTCAGGTACCTGGTCTGCAAAGTGTTGTTAGGAATTGAAGTTGTCTTGGGACCTTGCTTGGACTTGAGTCACGAGTCCCAGGTGGTTAGTGTAAATGGCAGAACCGGCGTCAACTGAGAATGCTGTCAATGGGGGGAAAGGGCAGATCTCACTCAAAAGCTTTAGACTAACCTATATTGTAATCAAAGTTAATGAAGAACATATATTATTTAAATGCAAGAGAAAAGTAAGTCAGCCAAACAAGATCACTGCTAACACATTGCTTTAAGAATTGGGAAAGTAAGCTACAACATCATATAAGGTGAAGGAGTATACACACTTTTCTGCTATACCCTGAACCTTATCATATTTAATCATAGATAAGTATTACACCAAAAATTTTAAGGAAAGCTCTATTTAGAATTTTGATTAAAAATCCCAACAGAATTGGTTATCTTATATAGTTACATATTAGTTTCAAAGCAGGTCTATTTCTAGCAGAGTCTTTGTGACAACTTTTATTATTATTAATAATTTTATTTATTGTTAAAAGTTGTGCTTTATAAAATAGCTCAGCAATATTTTTTAACCTTAACTCAAGCTCTGCTGAAAATCATGGAAAAATTCTTTATATTTACATAAAGAGTATGCCATCCATTCCCATTACTTTAACATTATCAACATCCAGAATTTTCTAAGCCTTAATTGCTCAGAAATAACATTGGTTTGTATCAAACTGGTTTTCTACTATATAAGCAAAGTGGAAAGTGAATAACAAACAGCATTTAAACCCATTGAGAATAAAAAGTCACGGATAAATCTAAAATTTCCAAATTTGAACCCATAATTTGATTTTTTTTCTTGGGTAATTTGAAGTATGTTTGATATTTTTAAAGGAAATATTAAAGCAGTTTTTTAAAAATATATGTGTTCTAGAGCCTGAAGTAACACAGCAACAGAAATGTAAATGTTTTGCTCTGTTTGACTAGTAACTATGTAAATGTAATTAAAAGACATTAGGTTATTTCCTGTTCCTGTTAGCTAAACTCATTCTTGGATTGTTCTAATTTGCATCACATAATTTAACATTATGGCTCTTTTTTCTCTGTGTAGGAAAAAGAGTACAAGATCAAAAAATTTAAGATTTTATTGTAGAACTTTTATTAAATTATACCTTAGGCAGGTTATCATTGTGAAGGGTAAAAGTAATCTCGAAAAGCTTTGACTTTCTGTTGTATGTTTTTGTCTGCAGAGATTTTTCCATTGGTTTCCACAGGGACTACACATCTGTTATGCCCACACATATCTGAAGCACTGTTATTTCTCAAATTGAGTACATGTGTATTCGTGTACACATACACTCATCTTGATAGTTGTAAATCAAAGGAAGCATCTCAAAAGTCATCTGGTCCGTCCTCACATCGCCAGGCATAACTGCCTTGGAAAGAGACCAAAAAAAGGATTTTTTGAACAATCCAAATAATTATGTAAAAAATAAATAAATAAATAAATAAATAAATAAATAAATAAATAAATAAAATGCAGTACTTTTAAATCTCAAAAAATAGGGGTAATAAGGAGAGGGCGATGGAGCATATTGGAATACTAATTTCTGCTCGATTTTTCTATAATCTGGAACCTACTCCCAAAAAATTATTTTAAAAGCTACATCTGCAATAGCAACCAACCATATAAAATATCCAAGAAGAAGCTAAACGAAAGCTATGTCAGATGTATGAAACAAAAAACTACGGAAATAACAAAAAAACTGTATAAAATAATACAAAATAAATGAGTAATCCTCAAAAAAAAATAGTTTTACTTAACATTTATAACGTCAGAGAAAATGACTTCGTACCTAAGCATAGTTGTCCTGTCTAGCATTCCTGGCCTTAAAAGAGTAAATTTTTACTCAATTTAACTGAAATATTTTTTGTGACCTTAGAAACACATTAATTATTGTAGCCTATGCTTGTGATCACTATTTTCAACCATATAAAAACTAGCAAAATAATTTGGTCTGCACTCTTTCTTCCCAAAGCCCTGCTTCTTTTCACAGTTCTTTTAAAACCAATAAAACACTGTTCAAGATCTTGTACATTTTGTTTCAATGTAGAGACATTTACTAATGTGTTCAAAGTATATATAAAAAAATGTGAGGACTGAATGGAGCTAGGCTCTGAACTGAAGAATTTTAAAAATTGTCAATCAAGTCTAGAAGGAGGGAGAGATTATGATAGTCATTTTCTTCAGATTTCTTACCAAGCACTGACAGAATGTTGCTTATTATTTTGACTCTACTAGAGTTTGTATGTGTGTTTTGTGTGTGTATATCGTTATCTTACTTTTTCAAGTACTGAGAATGAGCTTACATTCAAAAATATAGTTGCCAAGATAGATGCCTTGACAGATGGATCCTGCCCTTGTTCTGAATCTATCAAAGGTTCTTCATAGTGTTATCAGTTATACAAATAAAAACCCTGTAATAAAAACAATAGTATTAACAATGAGTCATAACAATAATTCATACATTAAAGTAACTGGTGACAGAACATAAATTATAATTGTTTTGAGTTTTTTAATTTAATTTTTCTAAAAACAAATGATTTTCCCTCAAACAAAACTTTGTGTGATATTAATTACTAGTTCGGTACATACCACATATGGTGTGCATTATTCAGTATTTTCCTTTATTGATATTCACTTATCAATCTTAGGACAGATCAGCTTAACAGAATACATGAAAACATAAATAATTTTATTATGGAGAAAGCACTGTTAGGAACCATTTGATTGCAAAATGACTAAGCAAATACAGTATTCAAGAATGTATTTTCAAAAGATGGTGATATAGGCAGACATGACTCACCTCTTTGCACAACCACGTCAAAATTACAACTAAAATACAGAACAGACATCACGCAGGAATACCAGAAGTCGAGTTGAATGGAAGTCTGACAACTAGGGAATTGAAGAAAGCACATCCATCCAGGCTGGTATGAGGGTCAGGGACATGGAACAGGCTGGCCCCACACCCACGTGGATAAAAACTTGGGAGGGATATCTTAGGAACCCTAGACCCACACCGGGTCCACCACCCCAAGATTCCAGTGCCAGAAAGATAAATCTCTTCAACTTCTGGCTGCGAAAACCAGTGAGGATTGAGTAGGTGGAGGAGGCTGCTGGAGCCCTAAGCAGTTCTTCTTAAAGAACCCACACATGGACTCACCTACTCAGAATTACTCCCTCTGAGCTCCAGCACTGGGGTGGCAGTTTGAAGGGCACCAGTGGGGTACAGGGAGAGACCGAACTGTCTGGCATAAGGGTGAGCAGAGGCCATTAAACCTTTGCCGATCCCTCCCCACCACAGAGCCTGTAGGCTGGTGCCACATCTGAGGCTCCCTCAACTTGACTAACACTGTGTGACCCACCATAGAGATCCACAGAGGCTCTACCCTACCCAACTTATGGGCCCACACAATCTGCTTTTCCATAAGAATGACTGGTCTTGGATCCTAAGTCCTATCAAATGAGCAACAGCTGGCTTCAGTGAGCCCTAGTGGCAGCCAGATTAGAGTCATAGCTTGGCTTCCCCTGGGACTCTCCAAGCCCAGCACAAGTAGCAGCCACCTCAGTTTGCTTTACAACTCAGGCAGGGCGGCCTTGAGGAAAACACAGGTGGGGGCTGACCTTGGCCTGCACCATCCGAGAAACGCCAGGGCTTGTGAAACCCCAGGGCCTTCCCACCCAGTAGACAGCTACAGACCATATCAAAGTACCACCACCTTGCCCCTGCACAGCTGCTTCTCCATGGATGGCAGAAGTTGGTGGTCAGTGGTCACAGCCAGTCCTTACAGCTGACTGGCCTGCGTAAATCTCCCCCATTCATCTGCCAACAGCAACCAAGGCTCAACTGCAAGAGGAGGGTATACTTGGCCCACACAAAGGGCATACCTTGAGTACCCAGCTTGGGTGATAGAGGAGGCTGTGTCACTGGACCCTATGGAACACCACCTACATTAGGCCATACTACCATGACACAGAGTCAAAGCAGCTCTATCTAATACATAGAAACAAACACAGGGAGGCTGCCAACATGAAGAGAGAAAGAAACATGGCCCAAATGAAAGAACAGATCAAAACTCAAAAAAAAAAAAAAAGAGCTGAAAAAAGTGGAAATAAGCAATTAGATGCAGAGTCCAAAACACTGGTTATAAGGATGCCCAAGGAACTTAGCGAGGACCTCAGCAGCATGAAAAAAGACCCAGTCACAAATGAAGGATAAGCTAATTGAAATTTAAAAAAAAAACAAAACATTTTACAGGGAAACAACAGTAGAATGGGTGAAGCCTAGAATCAAATCACTGATTTGGAACATAAAGAAGCAAAAACAACTAGGTAAAACAACAAGAAGAAAAAAGAATCCAGAAAAATGAGGATAGTATAAAAAGCCTCTGCAACAACTTTAAGAAGTTCGACATTCGCCTCATAGGAGTGCCAGTAGGAGAAGAGAAAGAGCAAGAAATTGGAAATCTACTTGAAAAATTAGTGAAAGAAAACTTCCCTAATTTGGTGAAGGAAATAGACAGGCAAGTCCAGGAAGCACAGTCCTAACTATGATGGATGCAAAGAAGCCCACTCCAAGACACATCATTATTAAAAGATCAAAGGCTAAAGATAAAAAGAGACTCCTAAAAGCAAGAA